>BQNB010073560.1:0-32077 GCA_026074375.1 Tanacetum coccineum
TGCAAAATTTTTACAAACAGATTTCAAAACCAAAAAAACAAAACCAAAACCCCCAATCTGCTAGTCTTAGGTTCTATAATCATTTGGAAGTGTATTTTATCTGATTATATGCCTTGTGTATTTATAATTATCTAGTTTATCATAATATTCGAAAAAAAACCATAAAAATTTTAAAAAGCCGGCACACTTTTCCTAAAGTACGTCGTACCTATCCAAAAAAAAATCTTTTATTTATTTATCCTTATTTTCTATATATATATATATATATATATATATATATATATATATATATATATATATATATATATATATATAAATATCTAATTTTGCAAAATGCTTAACGTATGTATAAATCCCCGATATTATGGAAAACAACTTGTAAATCTAAATATAAATTAAATGAAAGTTTAAAAACAAGGACTTATAAGATTAAAATTATCCAGAAAGAATCCATTGAGAGTGAATCACACAAATCTTCAACCCAACATTCTTCCGTTAATGACTTTGTCGTCATAGATATACCTGAAGAGGATGTCAAACCCAAACAGATAATTCTCGATCCCGATGACCAGCCTATGTGGGAAAGTGCTAAGACTCTAGCACCGACTCCTAATTCTACCATTGTTCAACCCAATGTGGATGACAACTTTGTTATCAATAGTACTCACTTAAATATGATTCGGGAAAATAAATTCGATGGTTATCTGCGAGCCGATCCGCATGACCACATCTGTAGATTTCTTGCAATCTGCAACATGTTCAAATACAGTGAAACTCAAAGTGAAGCCGTAAAGCTTTTGATATTTCCCTATTCCCTATCCGATAAAGCTAAAACATGGTTTAACGAACTTAATAAAGAATCTATAACATCGTGGGAACAAATGAGAAAAGCTTTTATAAACAGATTCTTTCCACCTTCGTTATTTAACCGTCTTTTACTTGAAATCAGAAATTTCTCTCAACTCATACGTGAAAGTCTAACCGACGCTTGGTTACGACTAAAGAGCGTGCTTCGAAAATGTCATGGGTACAGTCTGACCAAGGGAGCTATTATTCAAATATTCTATCACGGTCTAGACGAACCCACTCAAGGAATACTGGACGTAATAGCTGGAGGAATCTTCATCTACAAAACTCCAAATCAAGCTTTTCAATTTCTCAAGGACAAAGTCCTTTTCAATCTTGATTGGTCCACTAAATCTCGAAATAAACATCATCAAAAATCTGTTGCTTTAGCCGATGGAATTGATAGTAATGATGATAATTATCGATTAATGGAAAAAATTGGAAGCTCTAACTATAAAAAAGGATTCTCAATTCCAGAGCTTAAAAGAGGAGATGAATGAGATATGCGATGTTGACCACGTTTCTAAGAATTATGACACGCCGATGTGTGAACGTCATTACATCCAACATGAAGGTAATAAAAACCGAAATTCTCAAGACTCGTATTCTTACCAATCCCATTATGATCGTAATGATTCTGAGAAATCGCTCGTAGAATTAAACAATGATGTGAAAAATGATCCCGAAGGTTTCAAAAGATGTATCCATAGCATGAGAACCATTTATGATAAACTTTTTGATCGAGACGATGGTAAAACCACCAGTGTTTTACCTAACAAAAAGTCTAAACCTATCAACCAAGAACCTCAATCTAAAACTGATTTTGAAAAATTAATGACTAAATTCTTGGATGATCAAAGAGTTAAAAGTAAGTTTTTCAAGAACAACGTTAATGATATGATTTTAAAAATAAAGCAAAATGAAAAGAATTTCCAAATTAAAATTAAAAAGATGGAAAGAAAAATGGATGAGTGGTCGAAATCTCAAAATGTATCTTCAGAACAAACCAATAGGACTGAACCACAACCTCCTCCTCAAGCTCAAACCGAGCAAGTGAATGCCGTATTTACTAGGAGTGGAAAGTCTGATGATTCTCCGAAAACTCAAAAAGATTCACCACCTCCTATTATCGTTGACAATAAAACTAAAAAAGATAAACCTATTAAGATAACAAAAAAGGCTATCATGTGGTAAAAACAAAAGAATATCCATTCCGTGAATATATTCTAAAAATACCATACCCCCAAGCTTTTAGAGTGGATCATTCCCACTTGAACCGTATCATTAAGGAATCTTAAATCAAGTTAAGTATAATAATAATAATAATAGTAGTAATAGTAAATAATAATAAACCTATAAAAAAACTAAAAAATATATATATAAAACAAAAACTTTGCAGTTTTTAAGTATGTCACGCATTCGGCCGGTGTGTCGCGTATCTCGATTTCTGCATCCAAAAAGAATGTTTCGAACTTTGTGGGTGTGTTCGCTGGAAACCCTCACGAGACTATAACTCGTCCACTCTGGACACCGAGGGGTTTAAAGGCTTGTTGCATATGCTAAATGCAACCGTGGTGCCTACGAAAATGCGCTTTAGTATTTTACGGTTTTTGTAGTTGTGTTTATTTTGCAGATTAAATAAAACAGGTGGAGCTTGGATTGGTGGTTGGCATTTTACACTTGGAGACTTATATAATTGGAGTATTATATTACATGTGGTAGAATACACATGCTTGGTGCTTCGTTTCGCGCCATATCCTTCATAATTCAGCCAAGCACTTCTGAGCCCCGGGAAGTTTCAATTTTACGCATAATGCTCTACTTAAGTGTGGAGGAGCTCTCGCTCCTCACAAAAAAAGAACGTAATGGAATCACTCAAGGACAGCTCCAACGTAGCTATATCTCTCTATGCCCCGGGAAGTACCGTTTTCCCTTAATCGCGCGCACGCACGCTTCGCCGCGCTCGACGCTCGTCCGCGCGCTCGACTCGCGTTTCACATGGGGGAGGGCAATGTTCAACTTAAGTGTGGAGGGGTAGCAAATAGGAAAAATTAATCATGTCCCTCCATGTTTGCCCTGCAGAAATTTTCAAACTTTCTACTGATATTTTCTAGAAAATTAAAAAAATTAAAAATGCATACGCTTAGTAAGGCAAATCCAATCGGATTAACATTTTAACTAGCACAAAATCAACCCACTAAAATTATGAGAAATTTAGCCTTAAAGAATTCGGGTATCCATCTTTGATACCCAAGATAATTTTTGCCTTTAGCTTGTTCGAGTTAGGGTTTGAATGCAGTCATATGTGTCTATTCCGTCGTTACGGATGTGTACGTATGGTCTTTGTCGCCTTTTCTGGAACATTGGTATTGGTATAAAGTTATATGAGTGGGCTGGTAATTTAGTAAGCTCCAGAACTTGTGCTTGATCATCATTTACTAGACCGCAGTGAGGTTAATTTATAGACAAAGTCATATGATAAGAGGTGAAATAAATCCCTATGTAATCATGTATCTGCAGCACTCGCTTTTAGTGTTGAGATCCCCAATGTATCCCAAGAGCAAGAAAAATGTGCTCGATGAAGAAGAAGTTTTGTGCCAGCCTTAGTTATCGCAGTATCTGGAATGAAAAAAAATGAAAAAAAAGTTCAAAGTATAAGGCAAAGTTCTGGCACATGGAATCAAGTATCTGCTATTCACCCTCATCATTATCACATTTTGCCTCTTTGAGATTTCTGTCTAGGTGCTCACGCCGCAACGGGCATGTTTATGTGTCTAGTACAAGCATATGGTAGCGACCTAGATTATGTCTGTGCAATTGAGTGACTTCACAAATATAAAACCCTATCTGAGTGACTCGTGTGAATTAAAAAACAAACACTTTCCCTATGTGAGGTGCTCTGTTATATGTCAATGCCTGAAAAGTTATAAAACTGGTAAACACTTGTTAATGCTAAAATGATTTTTTCTCCACGTTACGATAAATGATCTTGTTTTCTCGCTTTAATTGCTTGAGGGCAAGCAATAGCTAAGTGTGGAGGGATTTGATAACGCCTAAATTATACATGTTTTCGGCGGCGTTATTTGCATTTATTTGATCATTTCTCATGAACTTTTGGTACTTAATCAAGTATATTTGCTATTATATGTTCTAGGTATGTGTCGTGGAAGAAAACGAAAGAATACACGAAGATAAGAAGCTTAAACGAAGAAGTAAACTCAAGATAAAGATCCCCCGACACCTGTCCACTGTTTTGGCCATAACTGGAGCATACGAACTCGGATTGAGTTGATTCAAGCGGCCACGGAAAGAGAATTCAATTATCTACAACTTTGGAAAAGGCCACTTGCTGAAAATACCAAAAGTGCGCCGCACTTGCCCAAAAACCGGCGCACTTTCTGTCTAATCAGCCTTGTTCACTGTTTTGATCATAACTAGGTCATACGAACTCCGTTTTAGTTGATTCAAGCGGCCACGCGAAGAGAATTCAGTTGTCTACAACCACGCGAAAGACCAAGTGCTGGAAATGCCAAATGTGCGGCGCACTTTTCCATCAGAACTAAAAAGTCAGGCATTTAATGAAGACAACATTTACACCTCAAGTGCGCCGCACTTATTTGTAAGTGCGCCGCACTTGGCCCCCGAAACAGCCTATATAAGGCCCCTTTGCCTCTCATATCTCACACAACTCTCACACACAATTCCCCATTCGTTTAGAACACTCCAAGTGGGTGTTTTTGGTGATAAAGGCCTGAGAACCTTTGATCCAAACCACCTTGATAACACAAATCATCACCACCATTAGAATCAAAGTTCTTGAAGAAGTTGGATAGTCTTGGTTAAAGTTCATCATTGTTCTTAGGTTTTGATCCATCAAAGAAGCATAGTTGTATTGTTATTTCAAATCTATAAGCGATTGTGACTGAATTATTCATAGTTTCTGGATTTTGCTTTGAATATAATAAAGTGTTCTTGGGAAATTCTTATGAAATCACCATACTTTGCTCTTGGAATTGGTATGAATCTTGTTACTCTTTTGAATATAATCCTTGTTGAATCCATGATGAATGTTATGTGTTTTGTTACTTTGATCATGG
The DNA here is from genome assembly GCA_026074375.1 of Tanacetum coccineum. Lineage (NCBI taxonomy): Eukaryota > Viridiplantae > Streptophyta > Magnoliopsida > Asterales > Asteraceae > Tanacetum > Tanacetum coccineum. Next base: position 4,944 of record BQNB010073560.1, read on the forward strand.
AGTAGTCATCTTGTGTTTGTTTGGGCATAATGTGATCTTGGATATGGAGTGTTTGGATATGAGTTTATTGAATTGGTAAAACATATTTTATACAAGAATATAGGCCGAAAGGGTTCTTTTATATATGTGTTTAATCATTCCACTTAATATATTGGTTATAATAACTTATAAAGGCCGAAAGGATTTGTTGTTATTAATCGATATAATCACTAGTTATATTTAAAGGCCGAAAGGATTTATAACTTGTGATAACTCTATTTTCTAAACTTATAAACACTATCCTAAACACTTCATTATCAAAGTGATCATTGCCTAAACAAACATACCTTAATCATTTGATTGAATCATCTTTTAATTGCTTTCTTTGCATTATTCGATATATGCTCGTCTTGGTTAATTTGATCCGTGACAATCTTATTAACCTTAGCACCTTAATTACAAATTGTGAAAACTTCAATTCTCGTGGAACGACCTGGACCAACCTAAAGCTATACTATACACGAACGGGTATACTTCCCGAGTGTTGTGTTTTTTAGTTAAAATCGGTATTTCTAGTTATTATAAATTTAAAGCTTCGAAAACAAACATCAAAGTTTTTGGCGCCATTGCCGGGGAATTGTTTTAAGTTGTTATCAGTTTGTTGCTTGTTTTAGGTGCTATTTTGTTTCACAAAAAAATTCAAACTTGACGTACCATTTTCTGGCAAACGGAAACCAAAAATTATTTTTCTCCAGTAAGTACGCCGCACATTCTATTTGTGCGCTAGTTTTCCTGAAAACCCAAGAAGTATGTCGTACTTTACCCAAGTATGCCGCACTTTCTGCAAATTTTCACAAACAAAATCTTATTTCAAAAACCAAGACCAAAACCCCCAATCTGCTAGTCTTAGGTTCTATAATCATTTGGAATTGTATTTTATCTTATTATATGCCTTGTGTATTTGTAATTATCGAGTTTATCATAATATTCGAGAAAAAAAACTTAAAATTTCCTGATAAAGCCGTTTTCTAAAGTACACGACCTATCAAAAAACTTTTTATTTATTTATCTTATTTGCTATATACTAATTAATTAAACATTATATTATATTAGTATATATTTATATTAGATATTTATTTAATATATATATATATATCATATATTCTATTATTTATATAGTATAATATATATATTTATATTTATATAAATTATAAAAAAATATATGAAAATAATTTATTTCATTTTGAATATTATCCTATTAGCCTTAACTATATATATATAAATGTCTTTTTGCAAAATGTTTAACGTATGTATAAATCTTCTATCTTTCGGAAAACAACTTGTAAGTCTAATATATAAATTAAATAAAAATTTAATAGAAATGTCTTGTAAATTTAAAATCTTCAAAAAAGAATTCATTCAGATCGAATCACACAAATCTTCCACCGAACATCCTATCGTTAATGAATTTATCATCATAAATATACCTGCAGAGGATGTCGAACCAGAACCAAATTTACCGCTCCAAGAAATAATAATCCTCGATCCCGCTGATCAACCCATGTGGGAAAGTGCTAAGACTGTAGCACCGACTCCTAATTCTGTCATTATTTAACTCGATGTTGATGACAACTTTTGTATCAATAGTACCCACTTGAAAATTATTTTGAAAAATAAATTCGATGGTTATCTGCGGGCCGATCCGTATGACCACATCCGTGAATTTCTCGCAATCTGCAACATGTTCAAATACGGTGAAAGAGTGAAGCCGTAAAACTTTTAATATTTCCCTTTTCCTTGTGAGATGAAGCTAAAACCTGGTTTAACACTTTATAAAAGAGGTCTATAAACATTGTGGAACAAATGAGAAGAGCTTTATTAAAAGATTCTTTCCACCTTCGTTATTTTAACTGTTCTCTTACTTGAATCAAAAATTACTATCTATCGTATTGTGAAATCTAACCGGTCGTTGTTACGACTGAAGAGCATGCTTCGAAAAATGCCATGGGCACGGTCTGACCAAGGGAGCTATTATTCAAATATTCTATCACGGTCTAGACGAACCCACTCAAGGAATCCTAGACATAACTACTGGAGGAATCTTCCTCTACAAAAGTCCAAATCAAGCTTTTTAATTTCTTGATGACAAAGTTCTTTTCGAACATGATTGGCCCATTAAATCTAAAAACGAACATCATTGAAAATTTGTTTCTTCCCGATGGATAAAGTGATAGTAGGACTGATAATTCTCGCGATTTTAATGAAAATTGAAGGCTATGGATTCTCAAATTATAAGCTTAAATGAAGAATTGCATGGTATGCGTGAGAAATATAATGAGCTTAGAAATGGAAACGCTTCTAAAAACAACATGAACGATGACACGCCGATATGTGAACGTCATGAAGTAAATTTCCATCAATCTAAAGGATATCAAATACCAAAATTCTACAGGGATTCGTATTCTCCCCAAATCCCTTTATAATCTAATGATTCTGAGAAATCGCTCAACGAATTAAATTATTGATTGAAAAAAATGATCTCGAAGATTCATAGTTATATCCGTAGAATGAGAAACCATTCATGATTAAACTTTTGATCGAGACAATGGTAAAAACCACCCGGTGGTTTTACCTTAACAAAAAAGTCTAAACTATCAACCAAGAACATCTATTAAATCTGATTTTGAAAAATCAATCACAAAATTTTTGGATGGTCAAAGAGTTACAAATATGTTTTTCAAAAACAATGTTAACGATATAATTTTAAAAATAAAGCAAAATGAAAAGAATTTCCAAACTAAAATTAAAATGATGGAAAGAAAAATAGGCGAGTGGTCGAAATCTCAAAACATATCTTTAGAACAAACCGATTGGACTGAGCCACAACCTCCTCCTCAAGCTCAAACCGAACAAGTGAATGCCGTATTCACTGGGAGTGGAAAGTCTGATTATTTTCTGAAAATTTAAAAAGATCCATCACCTTCTATCATCGTTAACAATAAAATCAAAAAAGACCGCACAATTAAGACATCGAAAGGAAACTATCACATTGTAAAAACAAATGAATATCCATTCCGTAAGTACATACCAAAAATACCATATCCCCAAGCTTTTAGAGTGGATCATTCCCACTTGAACCGTATCATTAAGGAATCTTAAATCAAGTTAAGTATAATAATAATAGTAGTAGTAATAGTAAATAATAATAATCCTTAATAAGAACTAAGATATATATATTATTTTAAGATATTTATTATATATATATATATATATATATATATATAAAAAACTTTGCAGTTTTTAAGTATGTCACGCATTCGGCCGGTGTGTCGCGTATCTCGATTTCTGCATCCAAAAAGAAATTTATCGAACTTTGTGGGTGTGTTCGCTGGAAACCCTCACGAGACTATAACTCGTCTACTCGGGACACCGAGGGGTTTAAAGGCTTGTTGCATACGCTAAATGCAACCGTGGTGCCTACGAAAATGCGTCTTTGTATTTAATGTTTTTCTTGTAGTTGTGTTTATTTGGAGATTAAAAAAAACAGGATGGTGCTTGGATTGGTAGTTGGACCCATTTAGACTTGGGACTGATAATAATTAGAGAATTTATTATTACATGTGGTAGAATACACATGCTTGGAGTTTCGTTTCACGCCATATCCTTCGTAATTCAACCATGCACTTATGATCCTCGGGAAGTTTCAATTTTACGCATAATGCTCTTACTTAAGTGTGGAGGAGCTCTCGCTCCTCACAAAAAAAAAGAACGTAATTGAATCACTCAAGGATAGCTCCAACGTAGCTATATCTCTCTATGCACCGGGAAGTACCATTTTCTCTTAATTTTCCATATTTTTTATATTTATCAGTTCTCACATTAAGGGTAATGTTCACTTAGTGTGGACGGGGTAGCTAATTAGGAAAAATTAATCATGTCCTCCATGTTGCCCTGCGGAAAAAAAAATAATATTTCAAATTTTCCAACTGATATTTTAAACGAAAATATTAATATATATATGCTTTCAAAATAAAAAAAATGCTCTTAGTAAGGCAAATCAACCGGATTGACATTATAGCTAACACAACACAGTCCACTAAATTATGAGAATTATAAGCCTTTGAATTTATCCGGGTATCCATTTTGATACCTAAGATAATTGATCAACTTTAACTTGTTTTGAGGTTAAGGAATGTGAGCAATCATATGTTATCTATCATGTTATGGATGTGTATATGTGGTTTTGTCGCCTTTTCTGGAGCATTGGTATTGGTTGAAAATTATATGAGTGGGCCGGTAATTTAGTAGCTCCAGAACTTGTGCTTGATCATCATTTACTTAGACCGCGATGTGGTTAATTTATAGAAAAAGTGTATGATTATAGGTGAAATTAATCCCTATGCAATCATGTATCTACATCACTCACTTTTAGTGTTGAGATCCCCAATGTATCCCAAGAGCAAGAAAAATGTGCTCAATGAAGAAGAAGTTGTGTGCCGGCCTTAGTTATCTCAGTATCTAGAATGAAAAGAAATCTTTAAAGAAAAAAAAAGAAAGAGGGAAGAAATAAAAGTTCAAAGTATAAGGCAAAGTTCTGGCTCATAGAAACAAGTATCTGCTACTCACCTTCATCAATATCACGTTTTGCCTCTTTGAGATTTCTGTCTAGGTGCTCACCCCGCAACGGACATGTTTATGTGTCTAGTACAATCTTGTTAGCAGAACCTAGTGTATGTCTGTGCAATTGGAGTAGTGACTTCACAAATTATTAAAAACTTTAATTGCTTGAGGGTAATTAATACCTAAGTGTGGAGGGATTTAATAATGCCTAAATTATACATATTTTCTGCGGCATTATTTGTATATATTTGATCATTTCTCATGAACTTTCAATACTTAATCAAGTATATTTGCTATTATAGGTTCTAGGTATGTGTCGTGGAAGAAAACAAAAGAATACGCGAAGATAAGAAGCTTAAACGAAGAAATAAATATCTCCTGACACCTGTCTACTATTTCGGCCATAACTGGAGCATACGAACTCGGATTGAGTTGATTCAAGCGGCCACGGAAAGAGAATTCAATTATCAACAACCATGAAAAAGGCCAACTGCTAAGATATTAACAAAATAGCTGGTTTTACAAATGAGTACAACATACTTTATGAAGATTCATTTAATTTACGAATCTGGTCCAAAATCCATCCACATACATCTCCAACTTGGTCCCCAAGTTATCTCTAACCTATAAATACCTCCCTATGATGCCTTGGAAGAAATTATCTCATCATATATCATCACATACAAATCTCAAGAAGAAAATGCCAATGTACGGCGCACTTTTCCCTTGTGCGCTGCACTTCCTAAGGAAACGGTTAAAGTCCCAATAAATGCTAAGTGCATTAACTCCCTAAGTGCGCCACACTTTTTCTCAAGTGCGCCGCACTTCTACCCGAAATCAGCCTATAAATAGAGAAGGATTTCTCTCATTTTACACATACCTCCACAACAATTCTCTCATCACCCACACCATCTAATCACAAATTTCAAGGGTGGTGACAGCACCTTAAGGGTTTGGGTCGATTGGAATCAATAGCTTAGGATTTATTATAGCTTTCGGTCGGGAGAACTAATTGTAGAATCGTTGATCTTGTAAACGTTGGTGTAATACTACAACTCTTTTAATAGAAGTAAATCTGAACATTCATATGAATGTTATGTGTTTTTTACTTTGATTATAGAGTAGTGATTCATATGTTTGTTTTAGGCATTAAGTGGATCTTTGAGATATGGAGCGTTGGGATAAGTGTTTATTGATTATGTAAAACATATTTTATATAAGAATATAGGCTGAAAGGGTTCTTTTATATATGTGTTCTATAAATCCATCTAATATATTGATTATAATAACTTATAAAAGCCGAAAAGGAATTTGTTGTTTATTAATCGATATCATCACTAGTTATATTTAAAGTCCGAAAGGAGTTTATAACTGTGATAACTCTATTTTAAAAACATTATTCCAACCATCCATTATCTAAGTGATCATTGCCTAAACATACAATCCTAATCATGTTGATGAATCATATTTTAATTGATATCGTTATAATATCAATATAATGCAATAGTTGGTTAATTTTGATCTGTGACATCTTATTAACCTTAGCAACCTTAATTACAAACTATGAAAACTTCAATCCCGTGGAATGACCTGACTTACCTAAGCTAACTATTATATGAACGTTATAATTCCGAGTGTAGTGTTTTGTAGTAAAATCAGTATTTTCTAGTATTATAAATTTAAAACTTAGAAAACACACATCATATCCTAAGGGCTCGGGGTGTCTTGTTTTTGTGTCGGGTCCTCTAAAAACTCAATTCTCGCTAAATTAAAATGTTACTCATGTTTAGTTAGTATTTTTATTGCATTTAAAAATATTTTTCCAATAATATAGAGTATTTATTCGATACCCTTTACTAATTTAAATCTCCCAAAAATTCATTTAGAACGTTACCAGTCGCGTCAGGACCAAAAACACGAATTTTCGTTTAAACTTAATCGAACATTTCCCATCATTCTTAAATGTGTTCCAACATTCAAAATTCAAATTGACACTTTTGACTTGCCTAAATTTTTCACTTTAACGACCGTTATAGTTTTTTACCGAATTTCATGAAAACGCCTGTTTTCTCATAACTTTCGATTCACATCTCAACGATGCACGTTTTATCTAATGTTTCACCAACTTATAAAATATTTCATTAAATAAGTTTATTTCAATCCACCTAAAGCTCATAAACATATTTTTAAATTTACTGTCGTGTCGGTACGCACTGCGTGACGATTTCTGCTAAACGTGGGATAACTTCTCGTAAAGCACCGAAAGACCACATAATCATTCCAAAATGAAAAGATGAATCAAAATTGATTCTCTTATTATACCTATGATTCTCCCAAAACCAGGTTAAATCGTAACCGTTTTTACGCAAAATAGGTCAACCGAAGTCAACTTTTCAGCTTTCTCCAAGAAAACCGACAAAATCAAAAGACTCCGATATATAATCATAATATTCTGTAATACTTAACCCAGGAAGAGTTACCAGTTATCACACTATCATGCATGCTTAAATATAGAAATTGGATTCTAATTCAAAAGACGTGAGAGTAACAAAACCCTTATCGTATAGTCGGATGTTGCATTGTGCCTGGTAACCATTATTTACATCTGATGTCCCACTAATTACATGTTACCTTAATGAGGCGATGATGAATATGAACAGTTTTAGTAGAAGGCGTGAAAGTCCATAACTTGGCTAGACAACCTATTAGGTATGCAGCCATGACAGACTTACGCTTTCTCATAACCTTAGGCTCTTATCTGAGCCAATCGAACCTTCCTTCCAAGCATCGATAGTTTACCGCCCCTTTACAATATACAAAGTAAGGCAATAATGATAACATGAATATGAGCCTTAGATATATTTGATTTTTATATATTTTCACGTTGCATTCATTTAAACTGTTAATGCAACTACCTATATGAACATCATGAGTGGTAGAATACGTTTTAACATGGTTTTCCCATCTTTCTTTATGAACGCCTATGCCATTACTGATTTGAAAATTTTAGTGTAGCAGTGAATTGCTTTACAATGTGTACCGATTCTTGAGCAACTTATTAGTGTCTAAAACATCAGGCGAGATATTGTATGCATGGATAAGATGCTCAAGAATACGAATGCGCATAAGCAGTTCGGCTGATAATCATGATAGTAGTTAGAAACAGGCTGTGATGACCACCTAAGCCCCTAATAAATCTAGAAATGTTTGAATGACATTCCCATTGTTTGGTTATGTATCAGTTTAAGCCAGTAGAATATTACTTGTTTGTTGTTTAGTGTCTCACAATCATAGGCGATGAAGACACTATTGCTTATGTGCGTTGACTGTTTTCCAACCATAATAAATTGTTAGATCATGACGGGTGAAAGCGACCCTTATCTTGGCAGGTCAGCATCAATAAAAAAAAGGTGTTTACAGTCATGGCAGGTCAAACACCCTCTTAGTCGAAACCGCACTCTTAAATCTGAACCAAAAAATGTTAAACATTGAGATGTATGCAACTTATTTTCTTTTAATTTCCATAAGAGGTCATATGTATAGATTCATGTGAATCAACAGATATCATATTTTAGGATTATTTGGTTGCTACAACAAGATCGTTCGCTACTAACTTAAGCATTGCCGAATTCAGTAATCATCATGTTATTGTATCAAGCATTGCCTAATTCAGTAATCAATTATCATGTTATTGTATTATGTATAGTGAATGTTATCATGTTATTGTATTATGTATAGTGAATGTAAAAATGAAATGATTAAGAAACAAAGACTATTGTTTATTTACCGGATTTCCTAAAAAATATAACTTACATCTTTGACATGGAAAACACTTACATACGCAAACACCCCACCGCGAAGCACGGGCTTATAACCTTGTTCTATACATGTCTAACTTTTATCACTTGAGCTCAAAATCATAACAAAATTAAGCAATAACTTTACCAGCTAGAACAAAAAAACGCAGTAAGATTTTGATAAAAAGAAGCAACTAGAGCATAAGCAGTAAAAAACCCAGCAATGAAAAAGTAACAGCAGTAAAAAAGATGAAACCTTTTGAGAGGAAGAGCCAATTAAAGCATTAGCAAGAGCACCAAGAGGATCTGATGAAGAAGCAGATGGATCAAAATTTTCTCTACCTGTCACCAAGTCCCTCATCGCCATCTGGAAATAATTATTTTATAATTTCAGAATTATTTAGGGGGTTTTAATCAATTTAAGAATTGGTTTGTTTGGTAGTACAAAGATGGTGATAATTGTTTAGGGGTTTTAATCAATTTGAGGATAACTCGCTGAACGTATTTTCGTTTAGCTACTTGTTTTTCTACTTAGGATATTTTGCATACAAATCATATACAAAGGGACAATTATGCACTAAATTAGCCTAACAGTCTCTATTGTCCAGCTCTATGTTTAAATTATCAGTCAACAACAATGATTTAGAGACTTAAATTAGATCTTTTTGGGGGTTGACTGATTACTTGAACGCATAAATGATCTTTGGAGTATGATAAGGGTTTTGGAACTATCATGCATGCTTAAATATAGAAATTAGATTCTACTTTGATAGACATGAGAGTAATAAAACCCTTATCGTATAGTCAGATGTTGCGTTATGCTTAGTAACTATTGTTTACATCTGATGTCCCACTAATTGCATGCTACCTTGATGAGGCGATGATGAATATGAGTAGTTTCAGTAGAAGGCGTAAAGCTCCATAACTTGGCTAGACAACCTATTAGGTATGCAGCCATGACAGACTTACGCTTTCTCATAACCTCAAGCTCTTATCTGAGCCAATTGATCCTTCCTTCTAAGCATCGATAGTTTACCGCCCATATACAATATACAAAGTAAGGCAATAAAGATAACATGAATATGAGCCTTAGATGTATTCGATTTTTTATATATTTTCGTGTTGCATTCATTTAAACTACTGATGCAACTACCTATATGAACATCATGAGTGATAGAATGCGTTTTAACATGGTTTTCCTATATTTCTTTATGAATGCCTATGCCATTACTGACTTGAAAATTTTAGCGTACCAGTGAACTGCTTTATAATGTGTACTGATTCTTAAGCAGCTTATCAGCGTCTAAAACATCAAGTAAGATGGTGTACGCGCGGATAAGCTGCTCAAGAATACGAACGCGCATAAGCATTTCAGCTAATAATCATGACAATAGTTAAAGACAGGTTGTGATGACCACATGAGCCCCTAATGAATTAGGAAATGTTTGGATGACATTCCCCTTGTTTGGTTATGTGTCAGTATGAGCCAGTAGAATATTACTTGTTTGTTTTCCAGTATCTCACAATCATAGGTGATGAAGACACTATTGCTTATATGCGTTGACTATTTTCCAACCATAATAAAATACTGGATGATGACGGGTGAAATCGACCTGTATCTTGGCAGGGCAGCATCAACAAAAAATGTGCTTACAGCCATGGCAGGTCGAACACCCTCTTAGTCAAAACCGTACTCGCGAATCCGAGCAAAAAAGCTAAACAATGAGGTAGAAAGATTATGTGGTACTCACAAAATATAATAATGCAATTACTAAAGCTTATGTTGTTCATTGTCTGACAATTGATGGTAGCACTAATAAAGAACGGCCATACGTAACAGAATTGTGTGATGTTTACAAAGGTTAAATTTATTAGTGAAAATGGTGTTTTAAATACTGTCATAGCTGCGTTATCGCTCACTATTTCAAAATCATAAGCGATGAAAAGAATACTACTTATGCGTGTTGATTGTTTTCCCACCATAATAAATTGGTGGATCATAAAGGGTGTAAGCGACTTGTATCTTGGCAGGGCAGCATCGACAAAAATGTGTTTGCAGTCATGGCAAATCGAGCACCCTTCTAAACGAAACTGCATTCGCAAATCCAAGCAAAAAATAGTTAAGTACTAAGATTCTTTGTGTCTTGGCATGGTAAACTTTTACAGTTGCAACCACAACATATGATAGTCTTAGATATCACTTATGAAATACACCTGGTGTTCATGGAAATCCACAAACACTAAGGTGGAAATAATAAAATACTCGCACAATATAATTGTTGTAACGGGTTAGAGCATAGTTGGAGGGTGAGTTACGGTTCAGATCTGGAATGGATACCTGATATAATTTCATATGATATATTATAGATTTGAATGTGAGTGATGGTAACATCAATTGTAATAGACAATGATGAGTTTGCATGGCTCTATTATAGGGTGCAGTACTAAACTGTGATAGGGGTTTTGTTCCTATTACATGCGCCTGTTAAACAAATATAAGCTGGCCTACATGATAGTGACAAAACCCTTATCATATTTCCATTGTTTCAAGGTACACTCTCATGCAAAAAAATAGTGTTGGTGGATTTTTTTACCAGATTTGCTGGATATATTTTAGTATTTAGGGAATTTAAAATACATTGGTGATGAAGACACCATTGCTTATGTGCGTTGACTGTTTTCCTATCATAATAAATTGGTGGGTCATGACGGGTGAAAAATACTCGTATCTTGGCAGGGCAGCATCAAGAAAAAAAGGTGTTTGCACTCTTGAATCTGAACCAAAAAATGTTAAACACTGAGATGTATGCAACTTATTTTCTTTTGCTTTCCATAAGAGGGCATATGTATAGATTCTTGTGAATCAACAGATATCATATTTTAGGATTCTTTGGTTTCTACAACAAGTGTAGAATATCTTAACACATAAATAGAAGGATTCACTTTAGGGTTTTAGAGAGGTAAAGTGATGGTTGGATGAACACTTAGAGAGAGAGTAAAAAGGAAAATATTAGATTAGTGTAATGTAAGAAATGAACAACCAACACCCTCTCCATGTATGGAGAGGGTTTATATATGACTTACAATGGCCGGCCATAGACCCTTAGTGGGCTTATGTATGGGCCTTTGGCCCGGTTAGCTTTCTAACTTAACCATACAACTTACTATGAGATACAACTAACTATATTGGTAGTGACCGACACTTTTTTATATTTTTAACAATCTCCCCCTAAGGGAGGTCACTCCAATTTACAAAAATTTAAACTTAGCATACTATGCTATCACTTTGGTCTTGAGCTCATAGTCTTAAACTTCAATCATTAACTTGTGATTTTTGGACCGACATGCTCATACCTTTCTTGATTTGATAATCTTGAAAAGCTTTAATAATGTATCTTTCTTGAATTTCTTTAGCTTTAACACTTTGTTACTTTAAGAAGGATGTATGGTATCAGAGTAGCAGAAGTCTTGAAACATGTTCTTGAGCTTTCATGATGTATTTATATTTGTCGGTTGGGTATGAGCATGTGGCTATGAATCTTATGAGTCAGCAGGAATTAGATACCTCCATCACCATCTTTAAATATTCCTGAAATAAAACAGTTAGCAATAAAGCAGGGGGACGAATATGGCTTTGTCATTAAACGCCCGGTAGTTTGGTTTGAAGGTAACCTTCATATCCGTGAGTTCGACCTTGAACATAATCAGATAGATTCAATTTAAGAAGAATCTTCTTGACAGGATTTCCAGCTGGAGTATCGAATCTTTCCAACACATGTGTATCAGATTCATCAAGCTCAGCATGTTCTCATTATCAGAACGTCTCAAAGCAGACAACACGATAAGAGTGAACCAGCGAGTTACTATCTCACCGATTGAAATAAAAATTGATTTGAAAATCAATCGACATGTTACTTGCTAAAGTATTTTTGTGACACATCAAGAGTGTTAATCATTTCAAAAATTTATCAACAATCGTTAATTCATAACCTGTAACAAGTTTGATTCTTATAGAATCGCACCATCATTTCTTTCCAGTTGTCACAAGTTTGATTCATATAGAATCGCACAAGTCACCTACCATGAGCTTGTTTGATGTTGGTTTTCAAGCAGGATTTTCCCTCTTCATAGTGAATGAAATCACCGTATTCTGGCAAAAGTCAAGGGGGGGGGGGGGGGGGGGGGGGGGGGGGGGGGGGGGGGGGGGGGGGGGGGGGGGGGGGCAAAGGATAATGCGTAGGACTCTTAATATATATCTTGTTATTCACATTGTGTGATCTAGCAAGCATAATTGACAAGTGTCCTAATGAGAATTATAGATGTCTCTTTGGCAACTGACTCAATAGAGCACCATTGTTTTAGGCTGATCGGAGGCTAGAGCAGACTCCCACCTTTTCAATATTAACCAAATCAGAGTGAGAAAGTTGATAGAAATATGTGTAATCTCCGTGAGAAATGAAACAAGAGTCTATTGAGAGACCTTGACTGCCTGGGGGGGTTATACATAGCGTTCAACTTGGGTCCCATGACTATCTTCAGTGACAGAACAACACCGTAGTGTTTCTGACAGATTATGTAATACCGGTTTTCTGCCCTAAGTGTATGGGGCTTCTTCTTTTTCACCTTTATCCTTACATTTCTTTTCTTCTCAACCCCTTCCATGCTTACCGAGACTTCTAACTAACGACCTGTTGGGTTTGTTCCAGTGTTAGCTCCATCTCAGTCCGGCATTATTCTGATTCTAACTTTTTCTCCTTTTGTATCATACCTAAGGACTTCTTACAAACTAAGTGGAATCTGGGTGGATCCAGTCCGGGTTCTGGTTAGATCATGGATTAGAATACCTATGCTAACCCGCCTTATAAATCCAGAAATTTAAATACATGGTCGGTCTTTTTTGGTAGTTCCATCACAATCGAAACCAAAATCAGTAGAATAAAGTATTCAATTAAAGTGTTTTAATAAATATCAAAAGATTTACACTATGAGAGTTTTCATCAATCATCACAAAAAAGCTCCCCCTTAACATGTGCACCAGTGGTATGTGCTTAACTACACATACCCAATTTGTTCATTAAAACCGAGCTAAAATTGACAAAAAAAAAACGTACCAAAATACATCATAATTGATGTTTTGCATTTGTATACTGTGCATGTCACGGATATCTAAGAAAAGGACAAAAAGTGAAGTCCAAAACGACAAACCGAGAACGAGAACGTAAAGAGCGTGAAAGAAAAAGTCTAATTCAAAGCCAAAAGACAAAAAGACAAGTAACAAAAGTCACCCCGAGAAGTTCAAAGCCAGAAGCCAAAACGAAAAAATCTTTCATGGCCAACTCGTACCCATCTAATGGGCCGGGTCAGCCCATTAAGACATTACATGAAGACTTGTACAAGAAAAAGGCCCAATACCTCTTTTATACATACCCGACCCAACAAAGCCCAAAAGCCTAAACCCTTAACGCTGTTATATCAACAAGGACCATTCTTGCAATGGCTCAATACACCTTGAGGGGCTCAAACTATCAACCCACAAAACCCTTATAAACCACAAGGACTATGGGTGTTACAGAAACATACATTTTGAGGGGCCAAATATGCCAATCTCCCAAACATTTCACCCCTGTTACCTAAAAAAACCCAAAGAAAAATATAAAAATGATGAGCAACATATCTCCCGTCAAATTTTTCCTTTTTCCATAATATCTCTCCACGTTGAAACCTCTGCAACTAGACAACAAAACCATCACCTCCCTTAACCCCACACATCACATGGCTTAAAATCCAGGTTGGCAATCCTCATTCATCCTATTCGACAAGGAAAGATGACAAATTTTAATGGTTGGGATCAAAGACTTGGACTCTACTCAAATTCAAGGGCTAAGATTGACTCTGGACTCTCTTCACACAACAAGCACACCCCCATTTTGTCTCACAAAAGAAACACAGGAAAGAAGAAGTCAAGACCCCAAGACCTAGAATCTTCTTAGTTCCTATATAAATAGGGTCTTGTAAGCCCAAATGAGACAAGTAGTCTTAACTTAGTTAATTTTCAGCTTGTTTTTACTTTATTGTCTTTTAAAATTTCTAAGTCTTGTACCAATTTTAAGTTTAATGAAAAGCGAAGTTTTTATGTTTTAATCCTGTTTCTAAGATTAATGTATTTCATTTCAAGTTTTTAAAAAGTGTTTCATAAGCCTACATAAGTTCATTTAATAAGCTACTTATTTAAACTAATACATTAACTAACTAAAATTATTAGGATCCTTAAAGAAAATTCACAAAAGAATCCACCCCCTAAAAATAACCATAAGCTAATTTTGGATGATAAGACAAAAAAGGGATGGCTTAGGATAATACAAAGCTTGTACATTTGACACGCTAGAGCTTGTAAAATAAGCTCTAAGAGCATTATATATTTGCCAATTTTGACAAGGGCTTTGTAAGTCTTCCATTTTTTTTACATTTTTGCTTATTTACTGTGCTACAGGCTTACTCACTTCGGGGGAGATTGTTAGCCTCAATTTATTGAGTCGAACAAGGAAGCTCGGTCACTCTACGATGGAGCTTCGGTCTTTAATTAGTTAATGTTGTAACAGGATAATATCGGGAATCGGGCTCGATAGATAATCTAATATTGTATATGTTTTGGGTTTAATCCCAAGCAAAACCCGAGCCCGGGTCCTAGTTAAATATCTCACGCGTCCTAGGGATATATATATAGATATTTTCCATATGAAAATATCTATCTCTCATAATATCTAGTTTTCATTTTTCAATTTCTATCTTTTCTCTCTCAACTCTCTCTCTTCTCTCTCTCTCTAAACTAACTTCTCTCTTTCTCCTTTCTTGATTCAATTTCGATTCGTGTTTATGAAGTGTTAATCGGGAACCTACAGTAGGCTTATCTATGGGCCTTTGGCCCGGTTATCTTTCTAACTTAACCATGCAACTTACTACGAGCTATGACTAACTATATTGGTAGTGACCGACACTTTTTTTGTATTTCTAACAATCTCCCCCTGGGAGGTCACTCCAATTTACAAAAATTTAAACTTAGCATACTATGCTTTCACTTTGGTCTTGAGCTCGTAGTCTTTAACTTCAATCATTAACTTGTGATTTGATGTAGTGATCATTGACTTTGGATTTGAGCAAGTTCTTTTGTCTTGACATGAATGTGATCTTTGAGCTTCTTGAAATCATCAACCAAGCATAATCTAGTTTCGCCATCTTGTAAAATTTGCCATCTCGTGAACTTGTGACTTCTGGACCGACATGCTCATACCTTTCTTGATTTGATAATCTCGAAAAGCTTTAATAATGCATCTTTCTTGAATTTCTTTAACTTTAACACTTTGTCTCTTCAAGAAAGACGTACGGTATCAGAGTAGTGGAAGTCTTGAAACATGTACTTGAGCTTTCATGATGTCTTTATATTTGTTGGTAGGGTATGAGCATGTGGCAATGAATCTTGTGAGTCAGCTGGAATTATGTACCTCCATCACCATCTTTAAATATTCCTGAAACAAAATAGTTAGCAATAAAGTAGGGGCGAATATGGCTTTGTCATTCGCCCGTGTTTGGTTGGAGTAACCTTTAAATCTGTGAGGATTGACCTGTAATCAGATAGATTCAATTTAAGAAGAATCTTCTTGACAGGATTTCCAGCTATAGTATTGAATCTTTCTAATTCCGTGAGGATTTGAAAATCAATCGACGTGTCACTTGCTAAAGTGTTTTTGTGACACATCGAGAGTGTTAGTCATTTCAAAAATTCATCAGCAATCGTTAATTCATAACCTAGAACAAGTTTGATTCTTATAGAATCGCACCATCGTTTCTTTCCAGTTGTCACAAGTTTGATTCATATAGAATCGCACAAGTCACCTACCATGAGCTTGTTTGATGTTAGCTCAAGCAGGATTTCCATCTTCATAGTGAATGAAATCACTCAGATGTTCTGGCAAAATCACAAGGATAATGCGTAGGACTCTTAATATGTTAACTTGTTATTCACATTATGTGACCTAGCAAGCATGATTTGACAAGTGTCCTAATGAGATTTATGGATGATCTCTTTTGGCTCTAGACTCAATAGTGCACTTTGTTTTTAGTGATCGGAGGCTGGAGCAGACTGCCACCTTTTCAATATCAACTAACTCGGAGTGAGAAAGTCGATAGAAATGCGTGTAATCTCCGTGAGAAATGAAACAAGAGTCTGTTGAGAGACCTTAAGTGGCTAGGGAGGGTTGTGCATAGCGTCACTGGGTCCATGACTGTCTTCAATGTCAGACAACACCTTAGTGTTTCTGACAGATTATGTATTGACTCGGTTTCTGCCTAAGTGTATGGAAGGCTTCTTTCTTTTCACCCTTTATCCTTACATTTCTTTTTCATTCTTCAACCCCTTCAATGCTTACCGAGACTTCATAACTAACACCTTGTTGGGTTTGTTCCAGTGTTAGCTCCATCTCAGTCGGCATTATTCCCGATTCTCACTTTTTCTCCTTTTGTATCATACCTAAGGACTTCTACACTAACTAGTGGATATCCCTGGGTAGATCCCTCCGGTTCTGGCTGGATCATGGGATTTGAATACCTATGCCTAACCACCTTATAACTCCATAAATTTAAGTACATGGTCGGTCTTTTGGGTATTCCATCACAATCAATCAAAACCAACATCATTGAAAAACCAACATCATTGAAAAGTTCAATCAAAGTGTTTGATATAAATATCAAAAGATTTACACTTTGAGAGTTTTTCATCATCACTAAAAAGCTCCCCCTTAACATGTGCACCGTAATCGTAGTACATGTTAAGTGTTGGAGTGCATTGAGTCTATTTTATATGATCACATGACAATACAATTAAGATTCAGTTCCGTTTAATCTCATTTTCTCCCCTTATCCAAAATGTTAATCCCTTGATATTTTGGATATAAATTGATTAAACGTTCGGGGACAAAATATTACATAATCACTATAAGGAACATTTTAATGCTCCCCCTCAAGTTTTGAGTTAATATAAGAATGTGATGAATTTACTAAGAAATTCTTGAAAATTTTATACTCGAGCACACCTTATTGTTACCATAAGTCTACACTACTTATATACAAATTCACAAGTTTATGATATACGAAATGACCTTTGAGATATGAACACAATAATACGAAGTCATATTGTTCTTTGCAGCAGTCTAAGGTCAGTTCTGTAGAGTCTACCACTAACGAATTTCTCCAAACTCCTCATCATTCTCCTTTCCTTCAGCAGCTTGTTGATGTCCTTGATCGTGAAATGAGCTCTTTTCTTTTCCAAATTGCTCCATCTTCTCTTCGGCAAGTACTCCATGTCGATATTCTTGGTTATGTCTTCGAGCGAAGAAAGAAGCCTGGTTAATGTGCCATCACTGAACTTGTACAGTTCGTCAGAGCGTATTAACCTGTTCCACTTGTGGTCGTCGACATAAATGAATCCTTGAGGGTCTTTGTATGGAGTGTAAGGGTGCCTTTTTCTGAGATCTGGACTTGTAGTATCAGGCTTGGTGACGTTGATCCTCTTTTGATAACTTTCAACTCCAAGTTGAAGATCCTCTACTCGCTTCTGAATAACCAGACTTTTGGTGAACATCCTTAGTGTTATTGCGAAGTCAGCGACGTCATCCCCTTCCTTGAATCTGTATAGTATGTTATCAGCTCGTCTTACTACAATTTCTTTCAAGTACCCGTATCTATGTTTCCTCATTACCTTGACATGAGTGACTGCCAGAATACGCTTTGTAGAATATACATCTCCTTTTGATTGCATGCCTCTTGCATATGCATAGAAGGACTTACGTTGTTGTCTCCAATATGAGATACCACATAACGTATATCTATCATAAGCAACTTCAACAGGACTCCATATGTTTGGAACCATGTCTTCAATGCCTAGTAGATCATACTTAGCGGCCTTTGTCTTGGTAGTAGACGTCGTGTATGTCATAGTAGAAATTCCTCCGTGTAGATACATGAGATCATTGTTGATGAAGAATTCGAATGGTACTCTTTGAAGTTTTCTACGCTTGATCAAATGAAGGGGTTTGGAAAGATCAAACGGATAGTCACCGCTTTTAGGATTTTCCCAATCAAGCTTTTCTAAAAGAGCCCTATAGCATTCTTCAAAGTTATATTCTAGTTCAGCATAATTAGAGTGTGTGCCTTTGAGTAGTCTGAATGCTGGTCCTAGCAGGATTTCTTGAGTTAAATTCTTAATTTTCAGCCCGTTCAAGATGTATCTAGAGAAGTCTATTGGAGTGCTCATCAATTCATCAAAGTCCTTCAAAAGGAAACCAATAGGAATATAAACGACTATCTCATTACTTTAAATAGTTAGTTAAAAACATAAACAATATCCACAATCAGTGACATTAATTTAATTTAATATATTATGAAATTAACATACATCCCCCCCCCCCACTACAGTTCACTCACCCACCCCCACCCCCACGACCAATACCGCACCCCCCCCCCCCCCCCACTAACACCCCCCCGCCCCCCCCGTGTAATATGCTTATCATTAAAAACCCCAAGCACCCCGACCCCCCCAACGACCAAACACACAAAACAAAAAACACAAAAAAGAACAAAAAAACAAAACAATAAAACTATACACACAAAAACCCCCCCACTGGACAACACATCAACAACCCACCCCCATACCCCCACCAAATAAGCCAAAAACCCCCCCCCAACCCCCCCCTCCCCAACTCCCCACCCCCACCCCCCCCCCCCCCCCCCCCACCCCCCCCCCCCCCCCCCCCCCCCCCACCCCCCCCTCCGGAGAACACTATACAGCCCCAAAAACCACCACAAACTACACCCACCCCCACACCACCAAACCCCCCCCCCAATTACTTCCCCCAACCCCAAGAACCAGACAGTTCGGGTCTATAAGTGCCACATATCTAACACAAGAACATGCAATAAAACTCTCATATTCGGACCACAGACCCCACACACACCCACACCCTCTCCCCATCCACCACCCCAGCATGACCGATAAAAAAATGTAAGTGTAACAGTAACATCACACAAACCCTCATTACCAACCAATCCACATCTCTCTTCCACACTATCCACTCTTCACCTCGCGGGTTTATTAAATACACGTTAAAAAGAAGAAAGGCAAAGGCTATGAACACACTTAACTCACCGTAAGAACAATTAAAAATCATAAGTATGTGATGGGGAAGGACCGAGCTCACAAGTATGTACTAGTCTAACCTAACACCCAACGCCGGGAAAGTACTACACATTTACAAAGCCCCACCTCCATACCATACGATGGCCAACCTAACGAACCCGACCAACGACTTAAGTACGACCTCCCCTCCCGAAAGCAGACCCACACCGAACAAATAAAACCAGAGTATCCCAAGAGAATGTATATAATACCTCTTACCGATCTCCTCCGCCAAGGATGATAAATGAATTAGAGAGGAAAATGGCCAAAATACCCCACGCCCACATAAAACAACCCCCAAGAAACAAACCAAAAACAACCAAAACCAATCAACCCAATATACAAAACCAAACCCCACCAAACAAATCGTAACACCCCCCCCCAAAGTCCAATTAGATCCCCTGGTCAACAGGGCAAAGACCAAACAACCCACACCACAAACACCCCTCAGCGTTCACCTACGCGCCTTTTTAATAAACTTTTTATATATTTTTATCATTGTCTATAAGTTTTTTATTATTAAAATATTTAATAAGTAGACTAGATATAGAACTTACAATAACTCATTTTAAAGAAAATCAACTAAACAAAACCCGTCGACATCAATGGACTCAAATATCCTATAGCTCATAAATGTGATATATATGTGAGGAGGCTTTCAACGCTAATCCACAACACATTCAAAAACTCACATGTCAAATGACGCACAACGCTTCACCATTATTCACCTAACAGCAATCACAAACGTAGGCGTTCACTATCAGTCAACTAGTGAAGGCTTTTCACACTCCCCACTCCACTTTCAACAACACTTTTTACCACCACACTAAACAATTTCAACCATCCAACATTACACACATCAACTCACACATATCGTTGCGTGCCAAACCCCCACCCACTCCCAACCACCCCTACGACACAAACTAACAATTTTCCACCACTACCCAAGAAAGCATCACACTAGCAACTGTTGCCATCACGAAGAACACAGAATTTCACAAGGGACCTGCATCAAACCAATACACAGACACCATACCAAAATACCTCCGTTTAATGATACATGAAATCATTGTTATGAAAGAATTCAATGTACTCTTATGAATTTTTACTACGCTTGATCAAAATGAAGGTCGATTCGGAAAGATCAACGGATGCAGTCACCTCGGTTTTTTAGGATTTTCCCTAATTCAAGCTTTTCAAAAAGAGCCCTAAAGGCCATTCTTCAAAGTTATAGTTCTAGATCAAGCATAATTAAGTGTGTACTGCCTTGAGTAGTCCTGAATGCTGTCCTTCAGATTTCTGAGTAATTCTATATTTTCCAGCCCATCCACAGATGTTATCTAGAGAAGTCTATTGGAGTGCTCAATCAATTCAATCAAAGTCCATCAAACTATTTTATCAGTAGAGATTAGATAGATCTGCTATAGTCATCAACCAATTTATTGATTGGTCCTTCCTGAGTAGTCTTCGTCCAATATTCCAGTCAATTTCTGTGGGTTCTATGAGGTGGTGTAGGTTTCTTCAGCAACAACTACTTATCACTTCTCCGTGCGGTGTCTAGAGATATCCTCTATAATCCTCAGCGTAATTCTCAACGAGCATCTATCTCATTCCATCCCATATGTATCAACCACAGCTTCTTGATCTTCTTGCTGGGATCTACACAACATCTCTGTGTACATGTCAGACAACGCTACTGTCTCGATACACTGTAGTGACACTCACACACTTGATCTTTCACGACACACAACTTACCAGAAGATTTTCGATCATGAAGCCCTGTTCAGTGCCCTTTGGAAAGAGCCAGACGCTTGCAAATCACACTCTATTCTACTTCTCTCTGTTTCTCACACACTGCACTGGTTGGGATATTCTATTTGCAATCTTTGCTCTATGTTCTCTCTCTCTTTCTTTATACCCTCATACTAAAATGAGCGCGATCACAGACCCAAACTATACCTATTTGTGTCTAGTTTCCAAAAATGTAAGTCTCATAATTTACAAAGTTTCGTAACTATGTGAAAAGACTGTTTTACCCTTGGTTATCCAAAACAGAAAGTTTCCAAAAATTTTACCCTTTACTAAAATGGCCATAAATCCCAAACCATGATAGCAATGAAGGTGAGGTCAAAGGATATGGCTTCCTTAAGATGTCTACCACTGACCCAATCTTTAAAACCTAACATTTTATGGCAAAAATTTGGAGTTTAACTCGTTTTCTAATCATAGGTCCAGATTTGACCTACTTTCGTATTTTGACCATATCTCCCTCATCCCAAGGAGTTGGTTGAGCATCCAACTATCCTATGATGCTAAGACATGTATCTTTCCAGTCATGTAATTTAATCATAGGCTCCAAGCCAAAATATTTTTGCTATAACCCGTTTTTGCTACTGTTTCAAAACAGTCACTATTATTTACTCTAAAACCTATCCAAACATCAATCCTAACTCTAACCCATCACTTGCAATGCCATACCAAGCCCTTAAACACAACTCATACATCATATAACATGCATTTCCAGAATCAAACTTCCATTTTCATGGATTAAAATTAAAAGAAAAATTGAAAATAAATAGAAGATCTTACTAGGAGTTGATTTAGGCTAGAGAATCAAAAACAAGAACACCCTTCTTACACAAGGGCTGATTTCGAACCAATGGAGACCCCAAAACCCAAGATTATAATGCTTCTAACCTTCCTAAATATCACCAATACTTCTCTCAAGAAAACCCTAATGAAAACCCTTCAATAAAACATCCCTAACATCTTCAAATCTTCAAGGAATTTCACCAAGCTTTGCAAGCAACACAAGGATGGTGTTAAGATGCTAAAAATGAGATGAACAAATTTGTATGATGATGGTGGTGGTGAGGGTAATTTCGGCAGCAAACAAGGGGAAGAGAGGGGGAGAAGTTTTTGAAATGAATGGTTTATTTTCACAAGGATGCATGTATGGAAAAGTGAGAGCAATGAGTAAGTTTAAGGTAAAACGCGAGTTTTAAGCAAGAAATTTACGTAAACGCGAAACACAACGGAAAATGAAAATGGTGTAACTTATAATCATCGGGGAATATTATGAGATTATTAAACCACTTAAGGCACGAAGACGGAATAGATTTCCAAATACGGCTCAAGCAAAGCTAAGAACGTGAAATTCTTACTAAATCGGGTAAACGTAAAATTAGTGACTTTGCTTAAAAATGAAAATAGAAATAAAGTTCGAAATAAATAGCGACCTTAAATACGGAATGTTACACTCATGTTCTCAGTCACACTAATTTAGAGACCTTTGGCTTCAGGGACACATGTTCAGGGACTTCACGCTTGGCTTCAGGAATGCCTTCTAGTTCAGGGACTCGGATTTAGAGTTCATTTTAGGTTCAGAGTCACTTTGGCTTTTAGAGACTCATATTTAGAGTCACGTTTGGTTTAAGGGACTTCAAGCGTTCAGGGGGTTAGAGACTTGAATCTTCAGGGTCACTTTGGTTCAGAGTCAGAGAATTCACATCTTTATAATGTCCCTCAATCTTTGAGTGTTTCTATTTACCTGAATACTTTTCCTTTTTAGACACGATCTAACTCCCTTCAATTTTTCATAACTTAGATTCAGGGAGCATTGTCTTTTGGAGGGTCTTTCGATACACCTTATTTGTACACGTAAGTAACATACTGACCACATTGTGTGAAGGTACCCATGTGATTCACCAACCCAATCTCGGTATCTTTTTATAAACTCTTAAGTTCAGGGTCACTGAAGTTTCAGGTTCACGTTCAGAGACATGTTTGGTTTTTTAGGCTCAAACACGTTTCTTTATAGAATTGGATTCAGTCTCATTTGGGTTTAGGAACTCTTGGGTTTAGCTTCTTCGTGGATTCAGGTCAGCTACCCTTGGAGTTTAGGTCAGGGACCTTTGTGGTTTTAGGTTTTCAGGGACTCAATTTTCATAGGTGCCCTCATCATCTTAACAACAGCAGCCCCAAAATACTAGTTCTAGCACCGTATTCCTTTTCTTAACCTCCGCCACATTTTTCATCAAGATCGGGGTTCGGGTTTTGATAACCATCGCCACCACAGCTTTTCATATCCTCGCCTCCATAACCCTACCATATATCAAATCCAATTCCATATCATGAAGTAGGGTTTGACAATCAATACTTGATTGTGGTTTGTTTTTGTTAAGTTTTTTGTGTCGTGATTTTTTGATGTATGGGATCTGGATCCTTTTTTGAGATGGGGGTATGTGACGTGGGGTTTTGGTATTTGGTTTTTTTTGTAGGTGAGGGTTTTCAAGTCTGGGTTTATGATTGAAGTGTGACGTGGTTCTTTATGATACCACATATGGGTTTTTTATTTTGTGCACACTTAAAATTTTGAGTATTTTCATTATGGTTTTTGGTTTTGTGATGATAAGGTTGGAAGTAAGATAATGGTTTTTTAATGAAGTACATATCTAGGTTTTGATATGACGTGGGGATATGAGGGGATTTGTTGGACGGGATCTGGGTTTTGGGTATTAGGTTCTGGGTTTTTGCCATCTTAGTCAAAATTAAGTGTACTCTTCCCCTCAAAATTTGCAACAATAGTAGCAGTTTTTGAAGTTTTACACTTTACACTATAAATTTGGACTTTGCTCAAAATGTTTATAGTCAGTATGTATTCAAATGATTATGATCAAGATAAGAATAAAATACATAGGCTCTTTGATACCACTTGATAGGGTCCTAAAATTTGTGTGTAAAACATGTAACCTATAAGAAAATAAGAACATGTTTTACACTTTACCTATTTGAAGAAACTAATAACAACAATTTGTACTTTTCAATGTTTATAAATATTATATAAATGATCAGATTGACATGGGATAGTTGCAGAACACTATCCCGATTGAATGACAAATAAAACTCTCATGAATCAAAGCTAAGCTTATTCTTCATGAGAGGATGATCCTATCAACTATAATACATTGTATTATTTTTTGTTTGTTTAGAATCGATACCTATCTCTACTACAAACTCTTCTTATATATGAGATAAAAGTACAAGGTAGCATGTGATAGTTGTTGTGATGCGTCATGCATGCCTTCCTTTTTTGAAAAGCAACAACCATACTTTATTAATAGTAAGGCACTTGTTTCCACATTTATGGAAACTCTTGTACTCCTTTCTTTTGAAGGTCCCCACACATATTATGTTTGTTTCTTTAGGGAGATAGGCAATGAGGGTCAATGTGACTGTAGATTTTGTCAAAAGTTCCAAATGTGATGGACTCGTGATGTCTGTAGCTCAAGTACTTTTTCACTGACACCGCCATCTAGTGAGATATGTGTTTCTTGTTAGTTGGCCTTTCGACGTCCCTGAGGCTTGTCATTCGTGATTGACGCTTTTTATACTTACTGATTTTTTATCAATGAAAGGGGCTATTTTATGTTCTAATATTCTCGGGAAAATTGGACTGCATTTTGGACCAACATATGTTTATGGATTTTGATTGTGTGTTTTTACATGCTTTAAATTTTTCATAACTAGAAATACGATCTTTGACTGAAATGAATACTGCAAAATATCCAATCGTGTGTATAAGTAAGCAGAAAGAATAGAGACAAGGCATGATCAACATAAAATAAGAGATAGTGATTAGAGCGAGACTTTCTAATATAACAATGCATATCAAGTCATATATGTAGGGTAATATACTAACAAGCATATTACCATTGATAACATAAATCTTTACGGTCTAATGATACTATTCATCACTCGAGCGCATATTAAGAATTGTTATATTCAATATGTCATACTGATCATGAATCTCTCAACCGGTCGATTCGATCAAACCCGGTCGATCAACATAATGAAGGGTCTTAAACACTATTTCACTTGGGTTGTTTATCAATTTACCACACAATTCTCACAAGTATGATATTGATTCGTGACTCAAAATCAACCATTACAACTAACTCTTTCGACTTATGATATTTGCAACAATCAATCAAAGGATAAACAAGGATCCAAGCAACATAACATCGAATTCATAAGCATATATATTCACAAGTCATAGCAAAATCATCCAAAGATTATATCATGTTTCACATATTGCCAAAACCAACAAAGAACACTACATCATAACTAAACCAACAACCAATTGTTCCCACAAACAACCAACATCCAAACCTACTGAGATAACCTACGGGGCTGTCATGAACCCGCTGGAAATCAAGAACACATCGCCAAATGATGTGTTTGGTAACGGGTTTACTATAGTAAAGGAATTATAGATTTGGTGTGAATCGTCTAATCCTCGTGGTATGACGTGTTTAGGTTTTGGAAATATAGTGTTTGGGGTCTGGAAATGGTGGTGGATCAGTGGTGGTTCGCGGTGGAGAGTGGTGGTAGCATGGCGAGATAAAGGGGTGTTCGGATCATAGGATCCAAGGATCCTCACCACTCCTTTCTCCTCTCCAAAGTCTCCAATGAATTTGTGCGTGTTGATATGTGTTTCTCTGGCACAAAGGGGGTATTTATAGGGTTTAGAATACTTGGGGACCAAGTTGGGGATGTATGTGGTCGTTCTTGAGGCTAAATTCACGTATTTAATGCATCAGATTGAAAGTGCAGTGCACATTTTTATTTTGTGTGCTGTACTTGGGGGATTTCTTGAAAAGTGTGCCGCACTTATTTAGAAGTGCGGCGTACTTGGTGCATTTCCAGCTTTTGAACCAAAAACCAAAGTTGTAGAGAATTCTTTCTCGGTCGCGTGGTCGCCAGAATCGCGTCAAACGGAGTTCGTATGCTCAAGTTATGGCCAAAACAGTGGACAAGTGTCGGGAGATCTTTTTCTTGAGTTCTTTCTTCGTTTAAGCTTCAATTCTTCGTGTATTCTTCCGTTTTCATCCACGACACGTCTTATGAACCTATAATAGCAAATATACTCGATTAAGTATCGAAAGTTCTTATAATTAACCAAAATAGATATATAAAAGCACATATAACGCATATAAAAATATGTATAAAATGAGCGTTATCAAGATTTGTACTTTATAATACTTTATTAATAAATATCATGTAATATTTTGCGAGGAATTTTATCATCCAACGTGGTATTATGAGTGGGTGTTTCGATACAACTCAATCAAACCCTACCGCATATCCGTTTCTAGAAAGATACTTGGGTAGGAGATTCTCCTTTTTATATTCGATATAGTAGGCTATACCGATTGGAGCGTAAGAAAGATTGTCTTATTATTGACAGCATTGATCATGGCCAATGGCGTTGGAATTGGTCGAGGCCTAACCTTGGTGCTTGAAATTCTGATGATTTACTCGACATGCTTTTTAAAATTAATTCGGTAGAAATTAATGAAGTTAAAGATACTTGCGTGTGTATAACACCCTGTGTTTTTCAGGTCATATTATGATTTCAATCACTCCATTTTCTTCTATTTTATAACATTTATACGTGGTTAGATCGCCTAGTTAAACCCTAAGAAGTAAAACTTAACCGAGGCCTTTTA
>BQNB010073561.1:0-32077 GCA_026074375.1 Tanacetum coccineum
ATATATATATATATATATATATATATATATATATATATATATATTAAAACGGCAATTTTTAACTATCTCGCAATATATATATACCACAAACTATCTCACATGTTCTAAGCAGGACTTGAACCCGCAACAATTTGATTGGGGAGCTTTTCACACAACATGGAGTATCATTGAGACACAAGCCATTTACTATTCTCATGGTTGATGTCTTTTTTGTTACTTTACTTTTTGAAATCAATGTAGGTATTTACTGGGTGATAAATGGTGTTAGTGTGTGGTTCACATAATGGGTCAAAACTAAAATTTTAGAACGGGTTAGGTTCAGCCTAAGTATGTTATCTCTAAAATTATACAGTATATCTTCTACTCCTTTCGTCTCAAAAGTGCATTTATTACTGTTTGTGTTTTCTCTTTATTACTTTTTAGTAGAAAGACAGTTTTACCCTTAGCTAATTAATTAAAGTCTTATTTAAAGTTTGTAATGATAATTTCAAATAAGGGTAATTTAGTAACTTGATCAAACTTCTCAATCTATTTTTTGTAGTAGAAAATTAAATTGGTACATCCCAAAAAAGAAACATGGACTATTAATTTGGGACGGAGGGGGTATTAAAAATTACTCCGTACTACTATGTCTTATGTGGTCAGCAACAAAATGATTTAGGAGGTTGTATGCACGTGGAGCCGTTAAGAGTATAGTTACAACTTAAATAGACCAGTTCATAGTCAAGTCGGTAGAGGTTGCAAGTTGCAACCTTGATGTAACCTTGAGCAACTTTCACACCATTTGTGTTTTGTGTTCAGGATGTCACATCAAGCTCTGCCTTTGAAGTATTCTTTTGAGCAGTCTTTGAAGTTCTAAATAAGAATGTTGACGGGTGAGAAAAAATTCATAGCTCACGGGTATCCGCACGTTGATGGGTGGGTAATGCTGTTAATTTTCACCCGCGTGTGGGTCATGGGTGAAAAAATAAACCCATGAGTAAGTGACGGGTAATGTATATCCGTTACGGGTAAACATGGTCTCCAAACTTGCCACACTTGTTTAAAATGTTGGTGGATATACCCATCAAAATACCTATAAACTCATTTTATATTAAACTTACATTTATTATATTACCTAAATATCACATTTATTATAGAGTAAATTTCATAATCTGTCCTTGTTGTTTACACGCACTAGCACCTTTCGTCACGATTTTAGAGTAAGTACATTAGGTGTTCTTGTGGTTGTCAATTCTTGCAAGTTTCGTCCTTGGTTGTAACCGACGTTAATTTGGCTTCCGGTTTAAGTTACACGTTAGCCCTTTTGGCCAACGGCCTTTTGCAGCGGCTATCCTTTATACTAACGGCTGTTTATAATTAAAAAATTTATGTTACTTTTTTATAAGTTTTTATATACGTTTTATACACACATTTTTATATACACGTTTTTATACAAATTTTTATACACGTTTTTATATACACAATTTTATATACACGTTTTTATACACAAAATTTTATACACACACTTTTATATATGTTTTTATACACACATTTTTATACACGTTTCTAAACACACATTTTTATACATACATATTTATACACGTTTTTATACACACATTTTTATACACGCATTACACAATTTTATAGACACACTGTTATACACAGTTATATACACACATTTTTACACACGTTTTTATACACATATTTTTATACATATTTTTATGCACATTTTTATGCACATATTTTTATACACGTTTTATTCACACGTTTTCATACACACATTTTTATACATGTGTTGGTATACACACATTATACACAACTCGTTTTAATACACACGTTTTTATACACGTTTTATACACATGTTTTTATACACACATTTTATACACGTTTTTATGCACACATTTTTATACACACGTTTTTATACATGGTTTTATATACACGTTTTTATACACGTTTTTATACACACAATTTTATATATACGTTCTTATACACACATTTTTATACACGTTTTTGTACACACATGTTTATACACGCTTTTTATACACATTTTTATACACGTATTTATACATGCATTTTTATACACATATTTTTATACACGTATTTATACATGCATTTTTATACACATATTTTATACACGTTTTTATACGCATATTTTTATAGACACGTCTTTATACACATATTTTATAAAAAAAATATGTATAAAAATGTGTATACACACATTGTTATAATAATGTGTATACACACGTCTTTATACACACATTTATATGCACACGTCTTTATACACATATTTTTATAAAAATGAGTATAGACACATTTTTATACACGGTTATATACACATATTTATACACGTTTTTATACAAACATTTTTATACACACAATTTTATACACGTTTTAATACACACATTTTTATACACTCGTTTTTATACACACGTCTTTATACAAAAAAAAAAACAAAAAACTTATAATTTATATAAATGTGTATAAATTATGTTGTATAAAACTGTAATAAAATATGTGTGTATAAAAATGTGGTGTCTATAAGTGTATAAATGCGGTGTTACAATGTGTGTAATAAAAACGTTGTATTTATAAAAATATGTGTATAAAAAATGTATATAAAAACATATAAAAAAATTAACGAAAAATTCTAAATTATAAATAGCCGTTAGTATAAAGGATAAACGTTGCAAAAGGTTGTTGACCAAAAGGACCAACGTGTAACTTTAAACGGAAGCCTAGTTAACGCCGGTTACACTTAAGGACGAAACTTACAAGAATCAACAACCACAAAGACGCCTAATGTATTTACTTTGAAATCGAAACGAAAGGTGCTAGTGCGTGTAAACTAGAAAGACGAAATATGAAATTTACTTTTTATTATATTACCTAAATATGAAGTTAATGGAAGATATATTTGATAAGTCAGCTAAGCCTATCTAGAAACATGCTAATCATCCATTTTGAGCTCTAAGACTAGAAGAAACATCAAAGAATCAAACATGTATGCAAAACATATTAAGTCTCAAGTCAAGTTCGTTTATATTTGATTTTGCGATTTTAATACATGATCAATCACTAGTCTTGAGTAAAAATTCATAAGTCACAAAGTAGAATTTGTTCTTTTTTATGTGTAAAAAAGCTATTTGTAATATATAATTAGTGGACACTTAGACTAATTATGTGTATACTTTATCAATATGTCCTAACCAATGCACTTTCTATTTAAGTTTAATGTTCAAAACCTTAAGAAACATGGATTCAAATGTTACGTTTCACGAACCCACGAGTTTACTCGTAGGAAATGGGTACTCGTGAGCATGGGCGGAAAGTGTGCCCGAAGGCAGTTGCGGCGGGTGACAGGCAAGAAAAAAAATCAAAGTTTCGGGTGGCGGGTTAGACGTACCCGTGCCTATTGTCCGCGGGTGCCATCCTTATTTTCACGAGGCCTTATAGAAAATCTTGACACATTGTAACCAAAACTCACTGGACAACCTTCACGTTAGTAGAATTCGTACTATGAGTCTAATGAAACTCGGACGTTAAAAAAAATTATTTCTCAAACTTTAGGGTTACATACGGAATAAAACAATCAGTATTCTATTTCCGTAAATTCTTTAAATAAGAGGTATCCAAAACAATATTACACATGCTTAAATAGATTTTCAAAATATGTTGTCTTAATTAATTTTCGTTTATAACATGCCTAATTTTGTACAAAATAGTTTGCTTTTGTTTCAAGTTGTTCAAACCTAAAATGCTAGCTATTTGTAAATGTATTGTCACGGAGAAGTATAATAAAAAACATTATTTGCAGAAAACTTTAATTACATGATACTGGTAGCCACAACGCCCAAATACGTATACATCACACATCATTAATAAATAAAGCATACGTACCTTAAGTCTATTAAACAATAGCATACCTCCATCACTAGAACGTGTGAGAAATCATAAAATTGACGTTCAAAAGAAAGCAAATGAAAAGCTTAATAGTCTATCTTTTGTATTCTTCCACGAACTAAATTATAAGGTGAAGGGTCATATTGTTAGTTTGTTACACAGCATATCGAGCATATTCTTGAATATATTTTTTTAGCTGCAAGAGGCTAGTACTACGTGTTATTATCAAATACACAAAAAAAAAAGTTGACATATAAACAAATAAATATAATTAAAAAATTACGTGGTAACAAATTGCAATCATATAATTAAGTTCATGACGTAAGAGTGATTTTGTTTTTATCGCGCAGGATTTTTGCATATAAAATAATCATATGATTAATCCGTTGTTAATTGTTTGTAATTTTTATAAACATATCATAGCACGAAGTATTTAATTGGTATTTAAGAACATGCATGATGGTGGTGAAAATCACCTTTGTTGACTCTAGAATATGGTCAGCAAATGCTAGTCAAATATTTAACTCACACATGGCTAATTGATCAAGAAAACTCATTTCGGAGAACTAACATCACTTCAATTCTACATATGTATAAATAGTCATCAAAGCTATCGTATCTCTCAAGAAAACTAACTCATCACAAAACACACACACACAAGTTCAAAGATACGTAGCTAATTAACAAAGAAATGGAAAAGTTTACAAGAAGCCTATCAAGAAGTGTTTCGACATCTGTAGATGCAAATAGAGTATGGAGGAGAACGACATACAAAGAGTTTGATGGTGGGAGGAGCATCAAGACTGTCCGTCTTGGAGATGATAATCATGGGAAACTCTGGAAGATTAAAAGGATGTTTAACTTTACTCAATCTAAAACACATGGGAAAGATGCTTCAAAGGCTCGTCGATCATCCAAGATTGCAAGTTCAGAAGATGAATTTCAAAACAGATTACTTTTTGAAATTTACAAGAACATGTCATCTAATCATGAACTAACTTCAGCCTAGATGCTAGCTAGTTCTAGCCGAAACAATTGGTTTCGGGGAAATTCTTTGTTGTTCGTTTATTCAAATTCTTATTATTAGTTTTTCTTGTATATATATATTGCGCAAATGATACAGAAGCTGTAAATAGAAGTTATGGTTTCAACATTGATATGAGATGATGATCGATTGTTTATAATTTTAAAACACATTTATACTTAAAATTTATCCAGGATATTTTCCTATTTATAAGTACTATGTCTCTTAGCAACAAAATGATTTCGGAGGTTGTACGCACTTTGAGGAACGTGTGGCGTGTTTAACTCTTCTTGCTAGTCTTTTATATGATCCGTCAGAGTTTATAGATCAGTAGAGCTGAGGTTGCAATCTCGAGATGTCACGTTGAGCATCTTTTCACACCCGTGGTTTATGTGTTTGGGATGTCACACGGAGCCTACGTTTGAGGTATTCTTTTGAGCAAACAGACTTTTTTTTGTATGGATCATCAATGATGTACACAAAGGGGAATTATAATTTGACTTTTAAGTGTGCATGCGAGTTTGACCTACGTGGAAGCTTCTTTCACAATGTGAACAAGCTAACGTGTACCATCTCAGTACATATTTTGCTAAGAAAAGCATTGGTACAATTAAAAGTAGGTAACTTTTGTGGAAGGTATTTTTGTGGGACAGCTTCTAATCTATAGACGATCATAGTCGTCAGGAATGAGACCTGCATTTGATGGATTTGATAGATACTAAAATGTCCATGAATCACGTCATGGTTGAGAGAACTAACCTCACTTCAAATCTACATGACAAAAAACCTCTAGCGACTACGTGATGTAGTCGCTATAGGTAAGCTACACGATAAAAAAAACCCACTTTCTTAGCCCCGTCTTTGACCAAACGTCTAGCGAATACACGTGAAACCTATAGCGACTACATGTGGTCGCTAGAAGTATTTCGACTACATATGGTTGCTAGAAGTTTTTTCGACGACGAAACTATAACTACACTAGACGACTAATCAAGAGTTAGCGAATTAGATAACCCTAGAGGGAGGTCCTTAGATGAATTAGATAACCTAAACAATCTGTTATATAGATCTTCTCCGGGTTGGAATTCTTTGGATACCTGGTCTTGGACACTGGGTGAAGAATGGCGATTTTCTCGTAAAAGCTCTTAAACAGATGTGAACTTGAAGATTCTTGCGAGGAGAGTTGATATGGATGCACCTAAATGGTGCAAATACATCCAAGCAAGGTAGTGTCTTTCTTATGTGGCGATTGACTATGGGCGTCTTCCTGTTAGAGCTTTTCTTGATAGATATGGGATGGACTTGGACACCACTTTATGCCAAATATGTAATGAGGTGGTCGAGTCATTGGATCAATGTTTTGTTTCGTGTTCTAAAGCTAAATCAGTATGGAACAAAGTGTTTGACTGGTGGAGCTTAGACAATTTTGATGGATCGAGTATAGCGGAAATCTTAAACGTGGATGGGAACGGTATTTTTCCCAATAGTTTGAAACCCGTGTGGCAAGCTGTGGTTTGGTCGGTTTTCTATTTTCTATGGAAATTCAAAAATTAAGTCGTGTTCCAGGGCCCACAAAGCAATGAAGTGGATTTAGTGTTCGAGATACAACTTATTTCGTTCTTTTGGATTAAACACCGAGTTAAGACTTTAAATTTAAATTGGGTTGATTGGTGTTCGGGTCCAATTCGTTGCCATAGATAACCAGGTTGTAGTAGTTTGTTCGTTTTCTCGTTCGCATCTAATAGCTTGTATTTTTCTCTGCTTTCGGGTCCCTCGCTCTTTTAATTATCTTGTTTAATTGAGGAGGGATGCCGTGTTATGTATTGATTTCTTTTATCTAATGAATCTGTTGCCTTTAAAAAAAAATCAAGAGTTAGCAAAAAGTCAAAGTTTGACGGTTACTTCTAGCGACTACATGTGCTCGCTAGAAGTTTTTCGACGACCGAAATAATAGTCAAGGTAATATTTTTACTTTCCCGGTGGCGGGAAGTTTTAGTGCCTAACCTTTAGCGGCTACATGTGATCGCTAAAAACGGTCGTCAAAAGTAAAAGTCTTTTTTTGATAAAAAAAATGATTTAAATTAATAATAAATATTACCCTTATATACAATAGTGAAACAAACAACAAAGTTTTGAAAAGGAAAAAAACGACGTCGTTTTAGTAGTGATTAGAGGTTAGTTACACTTATACTCACCTGAATCCGACACATACACATGATCACACACACACATGCAAGAAATCATACAGGGACGGGAAAAAGTGATCGAACTATACCGATAGTATTTAGGCGAAGATTCTTTGTTGCGTGTAAATTTTAGCTTTTAATTTGTTAGTTTGATTTGGTTTACGATTTTCTAATTTTGTTTAGATGTGGAATTGTTATATGGGTTTTGGTTAGAACGACGATCGGGATGTCTGACTGTGGTCGACGTTTTGAGGTGTTAAGGTTTGTATTGATTGTTGATTTCTTAGATTAAGTGGTTGCATGTTATAATTTTAGATTTTTTTTAAATAGTCCTTGGTTATTTGTCCGATTAAAATCATAGGAGGATGTTGGTAGTGATTAGTATTTGTAATTAGGGAGTTTTATGTGTTCAACTTTATGTGATTAAGATATACGAGTGTGTTTGGCAATTGTGATTAGTGATAAAGCTTGGTTGGCGTGATTACGAGATGGGTTGTTTTTGATATTTTGATACAAATATGTTTCGGAACTTGGATCAGTCATATGACTAGATCAGTAATGAATGTGATGTATTATTGTCATCTATTGTTGACTTGTTTAAAAAAAATTGTGTTTTCGGTTCATTAAATAGTATGTAGAATCAAGTTAGGGCGGATTTGTTTTTATATTTTCATGTGGGTGAACATGACATGAATATGGGTGGTAGAAAGATTGAAATTGTTGTGGAATAGTAAGAAGCGATGTTTAATAACTTAAGTAGAGATATTGTTTCTTTATTGTTTTGTGAATGTGACAGTTATTCGTGTTGTCGTTTGTATAATATTTTTTGATGTCTTAAATTGATGTGGAATAGTAAGATCCAAATTGATGTGGAATAGTATTATATAGGGAGAATTAGTTGCCAATTGACTAATTGTGTGTATACTTTATCAATATGTCGCAACTAATGCACTTTCTAATCAAGTTTGATGTTTAAATCTTTAAGAAACATGGGTTCATATGTTACGTTTCACAAACCCATAGGTTTACCCGCGGGAAATAGGTACTCGTGGGCATGAGCATGAGCAAAAAGTGTACCCACAGACAGGTTGCGGGTGGGTGACGATCAAGAAAAAAATCACAGAGGCGGGTGACGGGTTAGAGGTACCCGACCCATTGTTCGTGGGTGTCATCCCTATTTTCACGAGGCCTTATATAAAATCTTGGCACATTGTAACCAAAACTCATTGGACGACCTTCAGTTTAGTTGAATTCGGACTATGAGTCTAGTGTAACTCGGACGCCAAAACTTTTATTTTTCAAACTTTATGGTTACTTGCCGAATAAAACAATCAGAATTCAATGGTATAATTTTCCGTGAATTCTGTAAATAAGTAGCATCCGAAACAATATTAAACATGTTTAAAAAGATTTTCAAAATATTTTGTCTTAATTCTGGTGGATAACATTAAAGAAGACGAGTAGTTACTTTTTTAGGCCTATTTTATACAAAATAACTTGCTTTTGTTTTAAGTCGTTCACATCTAATATGCTCGTTATCCGTAAATGTATTGTCACGAAAAACGTATAATAACAAGGCATGGTTTGCTAAAAACTTTAATTACACGATATTCGTTGCCGCAACACGCAAATACATATACATCAATATATATAAAGTAGATAAATACATACGTACATAAATGCTATTAAACAATAAAGTCTTTATGGTGGTGTCTGAATATGAGTTAATTGTTCTGATAAAAAAAACAATTTAAAAAAATATATGTAAACAGTTTGTTTATGTCTTAATTAGCAATAATAGCTCAAAATATAAAATGGTAAGTTTACAAAACGTGTGAGAAATCATAAAATTGACGTTCTAGAAGAAATCAAATGAGAAGCTTAATAGGTTTCTTCTTTAAAAAAATTGATATATAAACAAATAAATAAGATTAAAAAACTATTTTGTAACAAATTGCAATAATATAATTAAGTTAATGACGTAAGAGTGATTTTGTTTTTATCGCGCATGATTTTTGCATATAAAATACTGCTAATCATTTGATTAATCCGTTGTTAATTGTCGCAATCTCTATAAACTAATCATTCTAAAAAGTTTTTAATTGGATTTTAAGAACATGCATGAAATCACCTTTGTTGACTTTAGAATGTGGACAGCAAATGCTAGTCATATAATTTAATTCCCACATGGCTAATTGATCAAGAATCAAGATAGCATTTCACCAGAATGAACCGAAAATCATCAAAATGAAAACCTAGTTGAATCTAACTGTTGTTACGCCTTGACAACTTGCAAACCAAAGTACCACACCTTCTGGAACAGACCTGGGATCGAATCACACCAAATTATAACCCTTAGGGTTAACCGAAATTCGACAGAAAGGTTTAAGGGTGAACCGAAAATCAAAGAAACCTAATAAGGGTTATGATATTCGGCTGTTTAGAGTTAAGGAGAAGAGTAGTAGCTTTTTGAGAGTATTTGAGTTTGTGTGTGTCGTCTATATGAGCTAGGGTGAAGGTTTTTTATAGCATAGAAACCCTACTCATAATAAGACTAGGAAACCACAAACCCATCCTTATCGCAACTCTTTCTCTTTTCCCTTATCCCTTAATAATGAACCTGGACACTCTCTTAGAACCTTATATGGCCGACTATATCACTTAGGCTCCATAGGGTTCGTGTCTTGTCATTTTTAGTCCTTTGGTTTACAATTTAGAAACTTTTGTGAAGTTTAAAACGCGCTCTAAGTTTTTAACATGTGTGCCCCTAATTGGCTCACACATTTCTAGTCGTATACTA
Source organism: Tanacetum coccineum (assembly GCA_026074375.1). NCBI lineage: Eukaryota > Viridiplantae > Streptophyta > Magnoliopsida > Asterales > Asteraceae > Tanacetum > Tanacetum coccineum. The sequence continues at coordinate 9,893 of BQNB010073561.1, forward strand.
GCTAATCCAACTAACATAATTCAATAGCTCCCACTTGGGAGTTGGAGCAGCAGACTGCCCATATACTAACGACGGAAACGTCTAGAAACACTCACATTCGTTGTTAAAACTAGAAATGTCTGAGATCAAGTTTCAAAAACATTCTCAGTAGCATGGTTATGTATCTCTTGCTATAATCATCCCTTTCTCACAGATACCGTTAAACCATGGATATGGATCCTAACTCATTCCATGTAGTTTAACCATTTAGTTTCTCGTTATAGAACTTAATACAGATATACCAAATGTAATCAAGAATCATCTTGTATTACCCTTTGGGTTCGGCCAAACAATTATCTGATTAATTCTGGAGAGGCGCCAATGGTATCATTCTGCACATATCAAGTGGAGGAACAAATTCTTTCTTGAATACAAGTGTTGTGAATGCTGCTTCACATCACTTCTAATAATAGCCTTTATAACTACCATTTTCAGGACAACATTTGACTTATAATTAAAAAGTGATATCCACACATACCAGAACTTATTTGTATTCTCAAGTCTAAGGATGACTTAACTAACCATATTTGAAATCTTACTTATGACAACGGATCCAAAAGTAATTATTCGTATGTTGAGGTCTCCAATATGCATCCCTTGTGAATAACATATGAGTTTGGCGGGAACCCTCCATATATTCAAAGAATATAACCAACACTCACATTTGTCTTGTGCAACAATATTCTCATATTGTTAACCGACAATGGACATATTTAGAATGATAAATCATCCAAGGATTAAACATGCAAAAATAGAATAACAATTATTATATGAATGAAAAAAAATACCAAGTATTTTTATCATCAGAAAATAAAATTGTCTTACAATCCCAATTATCCAAATACTAATAAAACACAGATTTACAAGAGACTACTAGCTGGAAGCATTCCAATATTCTTAGTATATTCTGAATGCTTTGGAAAGGCTAACGCTTTAGTAAAAGGACCAGCTAAGTTGTCATCTGTGTGAACTTTATCTAACTTTATGTCACCAAATCAATAACTTCGCGAGGTAGTGAACATTGGCCCGAAAAAATGTCTAGACACTTTTAGTTGATTCCAGACTCTTTAGCTAAGCGATTGCTCCAGTATTATCACAATACATATTAATGGGTTTTTCAATTGTGGGAACAACACCGAGCCCAGAAATGAATTTCCTAACCCATACGGCTTCCTTAGAAGCATCAAAGGCAGCAATATACTCAGCTTCTGCAGATGAAATAGCAAAAATGCTTTGCTTGGCACTCTTCTAGTCAACAACACCTCCATTCAAAACGAACACATATCCAGTCTGTGACTTGAGGTCATCAACATCTGTCAGATATCCAGCATCAGTGTAGCCCAGAAAACCCTGAGCTCACGTTTAGATCACCTCCGTAAACTAGAAACATGTCCTTAGTAATTCTTGAGTATTACTTCAGAAATGTTCTACAGTAGTACCAGTGAATATCACTTTGGATTCCTGCTATATCGACTTATTATATTCTGAGCGAGACGCAAACAAATCGATGGCGAAGTAAATCTACAGCATACATAAGAACCCACAGCCGAGGCATATGGAACATTTGGGCTGCGCTTCAACACAGCAGGTTGTAGAGGAACCTTGGGATTTTACTCATCTAGCTTATCTTGCATGGGGATACTTCCCCTTTTGGAATTCTCCAAGTGAAATCGCTTTAATGATTTCTCGTATAAGCCCTTTGACACCAGCCAATAAACTCATGATCTTATCTCTTATATCTTGAATCAAGAATATATGCACTCAACTAAATCTTATCATAGCAAAACCACTTTCCAAGGTAGGATTTAACATCTTGTATACATTGGAATGCTGTTTCCCCAGATCAATAAGTCGTCGACATACAAGATTAGGAAAGTGAAAACTCCCCCACTAGATTTAGAATACACATGCGGCTCTCAGCATATTGACTGAAACCAAATTTCTTTATGTTTATCATCAAACGCTTATTCCATTGCCTGTTGTCTGCTTAAGCCCTATAAATGGAACTTCAGCTTGCTACTCGTTTGGATATTTTGGATTGAAAAACCTTCAAGGTTGCTTCATGTAAACCTCTTCATTAGATAATCCATAGAGGAAGGCCAGTTTTGACATCCATTTGCAAATCTTCTAGTCATAGAAACGCAGCTAATGGCTATATGAATCCTAATAGCCCTAAAGGTCTCAACAGGAGAGAAGTTTTTCTTCAATAATCAAGCCCTGGGTTTTGAGTATAGCACCATCGCCATAAGACGACTTTATAGGTGTATACAGCTCCATCTATGTCGTCTTTTTCTTAAAGAGGCGCACATTGCTACCAAACGGATTTTACCATAGGAGGAAGTCAACTAAGACCCAAACTTCCATTGTCTCTCATGGATTGCATTCCACATTCAAACATTAAGCATTTATCAGACTCAGGGGTCTAACAATGCTGCTTTATAGTTAGCGGGTTCACCAAGATCCCCTAACTCCTGTTTCCTCAAAGCATCAATGTATAAACACATACGATCAGTGGACGTCGTGGTCCTTGTGGACCTACGAATGGGAATGATGTCCACTATGAGGTTCATACTATTTCTAGAATCATCTCTTCATGATTTAAGCTATGTCTATAGAAGATCGTATCTTCTTCTTGAATAATTTCAAGATCTTCTAGACTCCCACTTGCTTCTTGATTTATAAGACTATTCTCTAGAAATTCAGCATTTCGAGCGACAAGGACTTTGTTCTCGGGTGGGTAGTAGAAAGAATAACCCATTGTTTCCTTTGGGTATCCTATGAAGATACACTTAAAGACTTGGTCTAACTTGTCAGCTTGGTAAAGAGTATCGGCTATCGCTATGAACAAGTGCCCTTCACCAACCCCAGACTTTTAAGTAAGACAGCTTAGGGGCTTGCCCATGCCAATACTTCGTATGATGTCTTTTCAACCTTCTTATTTGGAACCATATTGAGAATGAGCGTGCACAGTCCAAGAGCAAAATCCCATAAGGACTATGGGAAGAGTTGTTTGAAAAAACTCATCATAGATAGAACATATCCAGTAGGGTGTCTGTTTCTCCTCCTCCGACACGACAATATGTTGTGGCGTGTAAGGATGAGTACGATGGGCGATAATCCTATGATCCCTTACATGATCCAAAAACTCTTGACTCATAAATTTCGCCCCCACCGATTAGTAACGTAGCAATATTAATGGTCTTTACCGAGTTTATTTTCTACTACTTTTTGAAAAACCTTGAAGTTTCAAACACTGTCAGTTTATGCTTTAACAAGTAAACAGAACCATAACGACTAAGTTCGTCAGTTGAAAGTGACGAAGTAGCTTGCTCCCCCCCGCTCTCTCTCTCTTCCCACCCTTGCCTTGAAGTGATCTTAAATGGGCCACATACATCGGCGGGTATTAGTCCAAGTAACTCTTTGGCCCTTTCCACTTGATGTGGTGTAAGGTTTGCTTGCCACTCCTCAGTCATACAAGGAACGCATTTTTCAAAATCCTAAGGTCAGTTGAAATGGAAGTCCATCGTGTTGCATACTTTTCAATGTGGTTTCCTTGCTGATGTGTCCAAGACGACAAGCCACAAGAGAGCAAGTCCAAGACATCTGGCTCTTTTTTGCTTACAGTATATATAGAACTTTCATTTGCATAAGAATTCGACAAAATCAATTTCAAAAATACCATACCCGTGGGATAGCACTAAAAATAAACTTATGTTATTTGCCTAAAACATGATTGTTTTATTTACGAAGCGGTTAATAAAACCATCTTTGTACAAACGGAAACTGAAATTCCTTATTCCTCAAGTACATAAAGGAGCATAATGACAATAGTTCCAAAAATACAATAACGAATCCGCTAGGGAGAATAAATCAAAGTTGCCAAATAGCTTCCACAACTTCACGTTGACCATTGCCCACGTACAAGCTAAGAGCCCCCGGCTTCAGTTTCCTACTTGCCCTTAGACCCTGCGTTGTATTACAAATATGAGTACCACAACCAGTGTCATAGATCCATGATCTATTAAGGAAAGTATTGAGTTCTATAACGAAGTTACCTGAACCACCACCAGCTCCAGAGGCTGCGTTCTTTTTCTTCTTTAGCAACTCGGCTAAGTACTGAGGACAATTCCTCTTCCAATGTCCTTGATCTCACCGACACTCATGTCAGATTGAGTCCTTTGCGGATCTTCCTCTTGGGTGGTGGGGGAATCCTTTGGGCTTTGGAGCATAAGCATGCATATTTTTCCCCATATCGCTTGATTTTGTCCCCCTGGCAGCCTTTGAGGAATGCGGTTTTTGTTGTCTTTTTACCTTTCAGACTTTACCGAACTCGAATAACATTAGTAGAGCAGGAGCGTTGTTTTTTGGGCAGAGTTTGCACAAGGAAGCTTTAGCATAGCATGCAACTCGTTAACTGTCTTCCCCAAGGCTATGTATATTATAATTATCAGCACAAAACCCATCAAATCTTGCTATACCGATTAAATCAGACTCACATAGCAAGGCCAAGTGTCAAGGATGCCCCAAAACGCTCTAGATTGTCAATATAGCCCTTCATTTTCAGAACATACGAGCTAACTGAATGCCATTTTCCTGTTTGCAAGAGTGAAAATCCCGTGTAGTCTGAAGAAGCTCTTGCTCTGTTTGCTGGGCAAACAGAGTTTTTAACTCCTTTAGCATGTCATTGAGGCATAGAGGTTTATCCAGATTTTGTTGAGTCTCTGGATCCATGGTCATAGAGCATGAGTCCAGCAATCTCTTTGATCCTTTAACCCAGCAGTATGAGCCTGCAAGGATTTTAGGAGCAACATGCCAATAAAGCGAACGACCGCAGGAGCTATAGAGCAAGAGAAAAAGTGGCTGCTCTAAGGTAAATTTCAACTTATCCTCAAATTATAGTACAATCCCAAATTGTCGATACCAAACAATAAGGTGGTCCAGTCAAGTTTTTTTGCTTCTACGAAGAAGCCCCTAAAGACCAGAATTGTTAGCTGATGAGGTTTCATCTACAATTTAGAAAAAAGTTCATATATTATAATGTCATAATAAATTCTTAAAGGAATTAACTAGACCTAATTAATTACTAATAAGACAAGATCCAACTTATACCTCCCACTTATTACAAAAGGTCCTGACCAACGTATAAACAAGTGGGCAAGAGGAAGCGACGAGCGATAATTGCATGGAATGTTTCTCTAGGATTTATGAGACTATGACATAGTAAACTGCTTATAGTAATGTCAAAGCATATTTTGGTCTCATCTTATGCCTCGGGTCCGAGTCAGACTAGTAACTCATTTAAGTCCACACCAAAACAGAACGTGCGAAATTGATATAGGATCTGACCTATGAAAAAAAATTCGCCATGGTTGGCGAAAGGCCCCGAAGGTCTTACCAAGAGAGGTCAAGCCAAATGCACGTGTTCTAGTTTTGGCTAGCATAGACTTAAAACTTCATATGAGGGTATACACATAAATGTGACAAAGTTGTGTACAAGAAGCATGCAAAACAACTTGTAGCATAAAGTTAAGAAAACATTTTTCTTAACCTTTTTAGTATACACATCATTTTGTCAAAGTTCACGGTAGCTCCATTTTATACGCACAAAAAGCGGAGAACAGGTCAGCGCGAAGCTCGTATTAAAAACTTACTTCAATTTAGGAATCTTACTTCAACCCCCTGCCTTAAACTTCCTTAATAGTTATATCCCATAATGGGGTGAGCCGTACTTCCAATTGACAAATGATGCTATTTGTATGTTAAGAACCCCTTTTGTTAACAATAGTTTTATATTGATGCCAATAAGTTGGGAATTACAAATTGATCACCCTCCTATTGTACTCCTACTTGGTCCGAAAACCACAAGTAATTCCAATAATTCCCTCATATGCCGAAGCATGTAGTGGGGCGAGAGAAAATTAAAGATCAAATTCCAACCCATACCGCGCATGTAAAACTAAAGCTCCACAAGAAATCAAATTTTCATAGTTATAAATGTCCGTATTAATTTGTCCAAAAACCCCGGTTTCGCAAATAACACATAACTGGTCACAAGGAATAAAATTATGTGTGTAATATTAGACATGTTCAATCCAAATTTCTCTATAAGTATTAGTCCGGTTTTAAGAGTTTCATAAAAATCTAATAATTTGCAATATTGCTAGACACAAGCATATCACATATAAGCTATTAAAACAGAACTAAAAATTGGATTGAAAATTGAGGAAACAAACGTCTTAAAATGAAAAGAAGGGTAAATCATTTTAATCCTCGATTTCTCAAAAGAGTCTTTCCCCAAATTGGAGAAACCATAAGACCTCCTAGGTTTTCTGCTAAATGCCTAGATCGCCAAATCCATCATATAATATAATTCTGAGTCTTATACCGAGAAAATGCAAGAATATAATCATCATGGTAACTTAATCAACATTTAATTTATGATCTATTATTCTTTTTATTAAAATAACATATGTGTTGATTCTAGGCTGTTTATTCATTATTTATGGCAAGGATTGCATGTCGTTGCCATAATTTTTAATAAAAACAATAAATAAACTAATTTCATGCAGCCCTAGCGTGTTTTAAATCGTATGTAATACATAAATACTAAACAAGTTGGCTCGTGATGCCACTGTTGGAATTTAACAATCAAGGTTAACCAATTTAACTCTTAAGTCGAGTACCGCATCGGATAGATCGCGTCTAGTATTACAATTAACACAACATGTAAAACACAATAAGAGGACATGTAAATTAAATAGGAAACATACCCCGTAGAAAACCAGCAAATAATGGAAACCAAAATGAGAAATCGAGTGGACTAATGTCACCTCTACGAGTGGCTACACACAAACACAAAACAAGCAACGCCCGGATGCTATTCCAAAACTCACTCCACGAGTACCCAACAACAATTGTAAACCAAATAACTCTGGAAAAATCAATCACCTATCCAACTCTTGGAATAGAAACGCGAATCAGAAAAAAGGAAAAAGGCATTCACACCGAAATTCGGTTCCAACCAATTTTAGACGAAGACCCAATAAGCCCAATCCTTGAACCACTTAGATTCGAATCTTCATGTTCCCTAACGCCTTGGGAAACAAGTAATACCCTAGTGTATGAACCTGCTTTGGACTCAAAACTCAATTCGATTAATCCTAAATGGATCAACCGAATTAGGACAGAATGTATAAAGGGTGAACCGAAAATGATTATACCTTAACTAGGGTTTATATAGTCGGTTGTATTTAAACAAGGAGAAGAATGCAACAACTTTTGGTGTATGTATGTATGTTAGACGAGTAAAAGGAGTGAGGGTGAAGGGGGTTTATATTACCCTTGAACCCTAATAGTGATAAGAATAAACTCTTTGAGTTTAATCCTTATCACAAACACTTTAAGGCCCTATCCATCTCTTCTACTCCCTTATCATCTACATGCATCGAGACCTAGACCTCACCTAGAACCTTCCAGTTGCCGGCCTCATAAGGACTACCACATTGTCCTTGTCCTAGTCGAATACTTGTCCAAATGGTTTACATTTAATAGTTATATGAAGTTAAAAACGTGCTCCTAAATATTTTTCCGTGGGTGGCCAAAACCCAATAGGCACACTCACTCTAGTCGAGTTCGAAAAGCTAAACCAACTCTCATAATCCCAACACTGATGAACCAAAATTATCCTTAAAGAGAAATTGTACTGGTGCATCCTCCATGTGGACCAGTGTTTTCCGTGTTTTCCAGTCTATTAAGCTGGTGTTTTTGACTGCTAAAAAAACTAATGCTTACTCATCACTTCCTCAAATTATAATCAAATAGGCATGTTTGTCATGATCAAGCCCCAAACACATTAAAAGCGCTTTTTAAAAAACAAAAATGCATCCAACACATAATAATATTACATAGTGATAAAGCAAAACATTATTTTGTTGGTAACATGCCAACTATTATTAGATGCTTTAGTCAATAATGTTTCTGCCATTTACTAAACGACATCTTTAATACAAAGGTGATCAAAGACATACGTTATTGGTTTAAATTATATGTGCTAAGTTCGTCTTAGTTTTTTTTGAACTAATTATTCCAAGTATTTTCCTACATCATGATGTAAGCGAGAAGTGTAAATAAATTCTAGGTGTAGACATGATAACTACAGTGATGTCCAACAAAATCATACATACAAAAAAATGGTACAAGATGCATAACTGTTGCCAACACGCCAAAATGCCACCGCCCTTGCCTGTGAAATGTCCTCTTAAATGCCATTCATAATTGTTTCTGATACTGCGACAACAGAATGATTAGTTCTATCTGTCATTTTTTATCGCATGAGTTACTATGGGTAACTAAACCTTCAGAAACTTGAATTTTGAAAACATCACTCTCCTGGATCCGATCCTGGTCCACCTTGCAATCAAAAATTAAACAGTTACCCATGTGAATTAAAAGGTTATGAGAAAATCATCACTGGTCCACACCTGCACATCATTAGTTTTAATCGATCCTGAATATCCATTACCCATGTGAATATAAATCATAAGAAGTAAATGTTGATTTCTCATAAAGAATCTACTGGAAAAAAAATTATGAGTGTCGAGTATACAACATCTGCTGATATGCAGGATCGGTTGCTGATTTTTATGATATTCAAAATCTGCTGAATAAAAATCATAGTTTTAATTCACATGGTCCACCTTGCACAACATAAATAATCAGTTACCCATGTGAATTAAAACTATGATATTCGCATGGGTAATCAATTAAAACTTTTACTTCATGATTTTAATAAACAGTCAACCTAGCTGATTTTGTGTGCTGAAAAGCAACTTTAAGGAGTTGTATGTTAGCTGATTTTTATGCTAAAACGCCATACTATTTATGAGAACTTAGTTATCTTAACACATATATTGCTTCGTATGAGCCCCCTATCTTCAAATGTCCTTATAATTTTCAGAACATTGGGCTTACGTGTTTTAGTCATTATATCTTAAGAATAATTCACGTACCAAGAATCACCTAAATACATAATTTATTATAAAAATAGAATAAATACGTATAGAAGTATAGAGTGACCTGTTGGAGGAAAGGAATTAAGCATAACAACAGCCTTTTCATCGAAGGAGATTTGTGGCTACTCATCGTTCGTTCCTGGAGCTCGATACCCTTGATTCCTCTTCAGTACATTGTTTGTTCATTGTGCTAGATACACTCAGATTCCGTAAATCACCCCATACATTAAATTAATATATCTACGATAACACTAAAAAATAACATGAATTTCATTAAAAAAACATTTTATAACATACCATAACATTCATCCAACTTCTCGACATCCATCACGTGGGGTGGTGACAGTAACAATACGTAAGCTTGCGCCTACATCCAATATTTTTTGAAAGGAAAAACAATAGTTTATAAGAAGAAACTCCAAAGTCACGTTTTAAAGTAATAAGTGTATAGATTAGTAAAGCTAAAATTCACTAATAGAAACCTTACCTTTCACTACGGACAAATCGGGATTTCTACCACGTCATTGTAACAAGCTAAGAGCACTGCGAAAATACCTAAAAATACGATGAGCGCGCGCGCGCGCGACTACTTCATCTCTTACTTTATTGTAATAGGCTCACATCACTACAAAAGAATCCAGTAACACATGCAGTTTACCTACATTGGCGTGATCCTAAATTACTTATGGATCCTATTTATGAGGTCCAACAGTTTTGCACCATTTTTTAATTATTTTTTTATTAAGCATTTTATCGAATACATGATGTTCATTGATTTTAATCACGAAACTGAAAAACAGACACCATTAAAAAATAATCATAGCAACCTATTTTAAAATCACATAAAAATTAATCAATAACTCAGAATCAAACATTCCTTAATTTGATTGTGAATCGGCAATTGCACCTATGAATCATCAACCTGAAAATTGTTATTTGAGATCACATAAAAATATCCCAACAAAACACAATCAAATAAATCAATTAATTTTAAAATTAGGTCAACAATAAAAATTAGGGACAAAATTTACAAACCTTGTTCTTGATTGATAAAGTGCTGCTCCTGGATAAAAAACAAACACCACTTAAAATTGATATGCGTTTTGTTGGTAGTAGCCCCATTCAATGATCATGTTAATGGTATTTAATAGGTTTAAGTAGTTGTAACTCCAGAGCAAATACACAGGCGGATTCTTTATGGCTTTAATGAGTTTAAGTCATTAACATGGCACATTGAATGTACACAAACTGAATCTTTTATAGTATAAGGATTAAAATATAATAACAAGTGAAGGACTTGTTAGTAAAAAACCAACCCCGTGGGGAGGTTGTGACCGGTCAAACAAGGAAAAAAGGAGTTTGAATGTATTTTCTAGCAAACTAGAGGAGGTGTTGTTGGACTATATAATAACCATTGGGAATCATTATATGGGACGACACATTTATAAATCCAATATACACCAACACATTTATATATCCATGAAATTGCATGCATGTTATATGCATGCAAAGTCAATCCCTTTCCTGATTATTGCATGCGATCGGTAGATTAAATCTACTATGGTTTTGATTGGTTGTTCAAACCAATATTGCATGCAAAGTCAATACTCTTTGTTGCTTATTGCATGTAATCGACAGATAACAAAACCCTTTGTGGGTTTCGATCGTGTGACGACAAGAATCAAAACAAAAACATCGTGTTTGGTTGTTTTATTCGTGAAAGAAAAACTAGCATCTTAGCGTATCTCGGTGACGTGTAGTGTGTGCACACCATAGAGGTTATCTACATTGGTAACTTATTTAGTTTTCGTGTGGTAATTAGCTTAATACACAAGCAATAATTCAAGAACGGTGTTCGTTTATTGCTAAAAGGGTTACAGACGCACGCTTTTTGATCCCTTTGTTAATTACACATTCTATACGTATTTATATGTTTCTCGCTGCGTACTTGTGATTTGTATTGATCAATAGTTGTAAAACCCCAACAGTGGCATCACGAGCCATCGTATAGAACAGTAATTACAAAGAAGTAAAATTGGATAATTAGGGTTCTTGATTAATTTATTAAAGCCCTTTGGGCGTTTTTAGTTATTTAAGCCCTTTGGGCGTTTTTAATTATAAATATTGGATCTTTATTGTTGTTAAAATTAACTAGATGAAGCCCTAGGTTATATGAAATTTTATGTGTTAAAATTCGATAGTTTATTTGGTTAATTGATCATTTTTAACTAGAAATTAAGTGTTAATTGATTATCTGTAATAAACACATGCATGTTTATCATGGATTGATATATGATATATGCGTTCTTGATTAATTGTTAATCGTTCGTCATGCAAATCGAGTATTAAAATTACAATAGACATTAAAAGATGAGTTTTTTTAGTTTTTGGATTGTTTGACACCATGTCATTAAAATATTCGAATTATATTCATATTAACTCAAAAAATTCTGAAATTTTAATGGTAGATCCACGACTCAGTAGGCTACAACTTTGTATCTTACTGTAAAAGCAGGAGAAGAATCTAGCTATGTCCTGTTGGGGTCTGAAGTTGACTGAAATTGTCTATCGACTTTTATGTGCTATGTGTTATATATATTTATATAAGGCTTACGTAATTGATTATAAGGCCCAATTCATTAGAAGAAGGAGATTTATGTGAATATATACATGATTTTAAATTATTCAATAATTATGATCATCGTTTTATGATTTGCATGTGTTAATTATTAAGTGTTTAAATAAATGTTATGTGTATTAGTTGTTTATATCTATTGTTTGTTTTTATAAGTTGTTGACTTTTGTAAAACAAAAGGGTTTTTCGAAAAAAATAATATAAACATGACTAATAATTATGAAATAAGATTTATTATAGACTATTAATTGCGAAGTCTTATGAGTCAATCAGGTGTGGTTATCTTTAATGTTAGGGCTCATACCTTAACTTCCCACGACGAGACTTGCAATTTAATAGATTTATAATGTGCTTTCTAAACTAAAGAGTTAAATTTTTATCAATGACGAAATTTGTAAAAGTACTATTTACTTGCAAGGCATATCAATAACGGTTCGAGGTATCTCGTGGCAAGGCTTAAGGTTTTGCCATACCTTACTACGAAACCATACTCTATTATATCTCTGATATCTTGTAATTACTTAGGAAGTGTGAATGGTCTAGGGTTTGAATGGTCAGTTTGTTTTAAGGTGTATAATCACTAATTTATAGACAAGGTGGTATTGAAAATTAAGTGATACACCGTAATAAATAACTTAATTGAGTAAAGTTTTTATCAAAATCTATGATACGAAGATGTATGCATGCTTCTTCGTACTTATTTGCCACGTCAAATATAATACCCTTTTAAATAAGTTGTTGCCACCCAATTTGAAAGAACACTTGCAATTGCCTTTTACATCATGTGAGACGTATGTAGATTGCCACCCAAGGTGATTATACACTTTTCGTGAGACGTTGGTGTTACATAATCACAGTTCTTGATTAGGCAACTTAATCAAGTTAAGTTGGTGAGACCTTCAGCTCGAGGCATAGATGGGATGAAACATGCTTACTTGTTCATAAGTGAAATAGAGTAGGTCCCATAATGTTTTAGGAATTGCATTGGTGGCAATTATTGATCATCAATTATCTTTTAAATACGACATTGCTAGCAGATCAACTGATGTGATGGTGGTATGTCAAGTAGGATCCTAGCCTTTAGGAAATTAATTGTTGATATGGTTAAACATGAGTAGTTACTTTTCTTCAAGAAATATTATCGAAAATACTAAATTATTTTTTTAGGGTAAAGGGGTTTTACCCTAGTAAAATACTAAATTCTTAAACTTTATATGTTTTGTAGATGGCATTACCTGCTCAAAACATAAACCATTCGACTTACAAGTCGATGTTTGAAAGAGAAAAACTTTTTAGTTTAAATTTCAATGATTGGTTTCGTTTACTTAAGCTTGTCTTGAGAATTGAAAAGAAACTTTGTCATTGAACAACCTATTCTCTCTGCTCTTGCTGCCGGTTCCACAGATCAAGCATTTATGGAACCGAACGTAATTTATGATGCTCATAATGAGTTTGCTTGTCTTATGCTCGAAAGTATCACTCCCGAACTTCATAGGAAGTTTGAAAACTCCTCACCTTATAAATGATTCAGGAGCTTAAATATATGTTTGAGAAATAAGCTGGAGTTGAGAGGTTTGACCTAATTCAAACTTTCCATGCTTGCAAACAAGAAGAGGGAAAAATAGTTAGCTCAGATGTCCTTAAGATGAAAGGCTATGTGGAGCAAATGGAATGTCTTGATTATGTCCTCCCGTAAGACATCAATGTTGGTTTAATCTTGAATGGCCTTACTAGTGACTTTTCCGGCTTTGTAAGGAATTACAATATGCATAACATAGGGAACATAATTGGTGAACTACATGCTCTGCTTATTGAGTATGAGAAGGGTTTACCTAAAAAGGCTGCTACATCTCAAGTCCTGGCGGTTCAAGGTGGTAGAATCCATAAATCTAATAAGAAATCGCAAAATGCTAAAGGGAAGGGTAAAGGAAAAGGCAAGGGCAAGGATTGTAACACCCCAAAACTGGTTTTTAAGTAATTATTTACTATAATACCATACAATGAGTTTGACTACAACTTTAATAAGTTTGAAGACGTTATGTTATTGGTAGTCAACCCGGTTGTCAAACTATAAGTATAAATATTATGTAAATGGTTTTAGAAAATATCATGTGTCACAACTAGGAAGAAACTAGACTTAAGGGACGAAAGGTGTCATTTGGCCAAAGTTGTAACTAACAAGATGAGACTAGATAAGTCTCATAATTTCTCGACACCTTCCAAAATAATTCTAGAATTATGTGGTGTTGTGTGTGTCAGCCTAGAAGCAAAAACAGGAGGGAAGAACTCAAGTTGATGATTATTGATGAAGAGATTAAGTGTCTCACTCAAGGATTAAGTCATAATAATAATCCTACAAGGTAAGTAATCCCTTAATTAAGTTAATTGAAGAATTATGAATTATGGTTCATATACCCAATTTGGGGGTTTTGGGTAATTGCTATTCTAAAATAAGTATTGAGATGTTTATTAATAAGGGTTCAAGTTAATTAAAGATTAAGTGTAAAGAAATTAAGGTTTTTCATCATATGATCAAGATATGATCATATGATGATTAAGGATGGAAATTGGGCAAGTTATGGGTTGTATAAACCCATAGTATGCTATCTCTTTAATATGTATAATTATGGTTTAAGAAGGATAGCTTTGGATGATGATGATGATGATGTTCTTGGTGTGCTTAGCTTGGATTCAAGGTAAGTAAATTGACTAAAAAGATGTTATATTGAGTTTATCATGTTTGTATTATGTGTTATGTGTCAAGTGATTATTTGTGTTAAGGATAAGAAGGGCTTAAGAATAGTGTGTTTGGTTTAAGATTTAAGATGAGGCTAGTTGATTTAACTACCAATATGTGTTAGCATAATTGATATGCCTCGAATAGAAGTGAAGCTTAGGTGTTGATCAAAATTAGTTGATGCATAGCTAGCAAAAGATGTACTTGGCTTATTTGTAAAGTTAGCAAGGTATTTAAGTTTATGTGTTTACAAATGAATGATGGATTAATTGTTATGATGCAAATGTGTTTAATGAAATATGATAGCTTGTTATGTATTTTACTTACTAAACGAAAGCTTACATGTTAAGTTGCAATGTTTTGTAGGTTCTTGCGATGAAGGTAAAGCGTTTGATAAGAGGTTAAGATTTGGAAGCAAGGATTAGATATATATGAAGATGTTCGTAGGAGCTTAGTACTAGATACCGAGCTCAAATCAAGGTTGAACCCCCCAAGTGTCCTAACGGTTTGTTAATGAACATGTCAAAGTGTTAAAGTGTCATGTAAATATGGATGTATATGTCAAGGTCATTGTTTTATTTGAATGTTAGGTGTATGCAACAGGGTCAAACGGAAGGGCCGTTGGTATAAACCCCATAAAGTTATGTTTTTGGGTCGTATTATGTAACACCCCCAAATAGGTGCATTGGAAAATATGTCTGCAGCGTTACTTCATACAATACATAGTGTGGTATAATCTTTATCATAAACGGGGTCGATTCTTGGATTTGGTAGTTTCTAGAATAGTGAGTGAATACACTTGAGAGAGAAAATCTAGGAAGAGAAAGGGTTTTTCTATGAAAGTAAAAAATAATGGACTAGCTTACCTCTTCTAAAGTTGGAAGAGGCTATATATAGTACTTACAATATACCGGGTATTCGTACCCGGACTTAAAACCGATAAAACGTACTATTAAACTATTAAATACTGAGCTTTAAACAGTTTATAAATACACGGGGTGGACGAGTCTTTTTTAATAGTCTAACAATCTCCCTCTAAGGGAGGTCACCCTGAATATACCAAACTTTAATACTTGTCTTTAGCTCGTTTGACATTTGGATCTCTTGTACATTTGGGATAAGTAATCTTTTTATTCATCTTTCGCTTGTCTTTGACTGTGTTCGATGAGCTTTCTTGAGATCATCGCCCGCAAAATCATTCTTTTACTATCATATTGTAATAGATCGCCATCTTATGACAATTGTGAATGAATAACTCATGACATCAGAGTTTGCGAAGATTTTGACACCTTTATGAGGTCTTTCATAATATTATACAAGTGTCAGGTCGTGTTCTTGGCATTCGGTTATTACTTGACATCTCAGGATTGGGGATTTTCCATCTCCCATCTCATCTTTATGATATCCTGTAATGAAAAAACTGTTAGTATAAAGATAAATTGATTGAAAAGACAGTCTAAGTGTTTCTTGTGAAAGAAATTTTGTAACACTTCGAGAGTTTGATTTGTTTGTCAATGATAAATAACGTCAGATTCTTTTTACTGGAACAAGTTTAATTTCCATAAAAACTCGTACCATGGTTTCTTTCAGTTGACACAGAGTTTGATTTCTTGTAGGAATCGGCACAAGTCACCATACCTACGTGCTTGTTGTTGTTGGCTTCTAGCTAGGATTTCCATCTTCATTGTGGAAAAACTATCGTTTTACTCGGATGTTTCTGGCAAATTTTCACAAGGTTAATAACGTAGGACTCTTAGGAGTAGCCTTGTTTCTCAGTTGTGTGAAAGACAAGAGAATTGGCATATAGTGTACCTAACAAGATTACTTGACGATCTTTGGCTCTAGACTGTCAATAGTGCGTTTTGGTTTTAGTAATCGGAGGCTGGAGCAGACTGCCATCCTGTTCAATATCAACTAACTCAGACGTTGAGAAAGTCAATAGATAACGTGTGTTTGTATCCGTGAGAAATCGAAACAGAAATCTGTTGAAAGATTTGGTTGGCTAGGAGGTTGTGCATAGCTATCACTGGGTCCTTGATGTCCGATCTTCAATGTCAGCAATCATCTTAGTGATTCTGGCAGCATATGAATTGACCCGGTTTCTGCCTAAGTGAATGGAGGGCTTCTTTCTTTACACCCTTTATCTTTACAATTCTTTTTAATTCTTCAACCCCTTCAGTGCTTACCGAGACTTCATGACTAGAACCTTGTTGGGTTTATTCCAGTACTAGCTCCATCTCAGTCGGCACTTTTCCCTTATTCTCACTTTTACTCCTTTTCCATGTCATACCTAAGGACTTCTACACTAACTAGTGGATTGTCCCTGGGTAGATCCCTCCGGTTATGGCTGGATCATTGGGAATAGTACCTAACCTTACCAACCTTATAACTCCAATTAAGTAAAATGCATGGTCGGTCTTTTGGTACAGTTCTCCTTTCCATCAAACCAATTGAAAATTCAATTAAGGTACTTATGATATAAATATCAAAGCGTTTAGTACCTCGATCGTTTTTGATTTTTTCAGAAACGCTCCCCCTCAAAATGTGCTTCGGTATTCGAAATTGTTTAGCACGTTTGGGCGGAGTATATGAGTCCTAATAATCACAGTTCTTTATTATACACATATTTTAATCACATTTTCTCCCCTTATCAAAAATTTTAAACCCTTTGACATTTTGGATATCAATTGATTTAAATATGTTATAAAATTTGGGAGAAAAGTGTGTCCTTAATTCGCAAGTCGTGTATGAAACATATAACTGCTCCCCCTCAATCGTTGAGGGATATCAATTACTCCTATACTTAGTCATCAAAAGATTAACTACTTACTAATGTACATGATATATTTTTCATAATAAGAGACAAAATTGACCTTTTGTATTGTAACGAGGATGTCGTCACGTAGTTCTGTTGATCAGCCTGTAGTCAATATCTCTTATTCGTCCTCCAACAAAGCTTTCTAGACTTCGATAGATCCTTCTGATCTGTAGTCTTTTCTCGATTGCTGTGATGAAGTCTTTGCTTCTTCTCTTGTCATCCTCAGACCACTTCCTAGTCTCCATGCCCTTATTGTACTCGTACAGATGAAAGTCTTTCACCATTTGGTCCAGCTTTTCCATGACTCTTGTCAACGTCCCATCACTAAACTTGTGAAGCTCATTCAGCCTCATCAGCTTTCTTTGATCATTTCTGTCTCTGTAGACAACTGCTCTTGGCTTAGGGACGATCGTATAGTCTTCTTTGAAGTAATAGTCGGCTGCATCCCAATTAGGACGTTCAAGGTTGATCTTTGTTTGATAACTTTCAATCCCGAGCTGTAAGTCTCCCACACGATTTCTGATCACCAGGTTTCTTATCCACATGTTGACTGCTGTGTGAAGACTGGTCTTGTCTGTCTTGGGCAGATGGTTGAGCTTTTCTTGAATATTGAGAAGGAACAGATCTTCAAAGTCATTTGGATGAAGATTTTTGAAATCCTTTTCCGAGATCTTGTATTCTTGGTAATCAGCTCGGCGAAGAATTATCTCTCTTAGGTAGTTGTATCCATATTTTTCAAACACTTTGGCATTGAACACACTGAAATTCGCATCTGAGATCTGACAGCTTCACATCAGAGGACTCACGTTGTTTGTTGATATAAATTCCTCCTCCTAAACCACCAGTGAGTGATGCCATAGACCGCACTGATGTCATATTCGCGTTCACACTCATCCACAACGATGGAACTAATTCTCACAAGGGAGTGTGATCGGTTGACCAAGTCTAGGTAACAGCGGCTTTGAGCTGGAAATGGATAAGGCATTCTTCACACTCTTTGGTCACCTGTCAGCAGATAATCCATCCTTATTTGAAGAAGAATTGTGGTGAAAAAGGTACCTGACCTGGTGTCCTCCAAGGGCATGGTTCATATATATTTTCTCGAATTTGATACACCTCATGGATTACTTAAAATCAACCTTATTTGTCACACTTATGACCTTCCATCTATCTGATATTAAAGAAAAGACACTGTTCTTGTGAAAGCTTTGGCAAGGTTGAAAGCTGGGAACTTGTAATCACATTGCAGAGCTTCTTCTTTCCAGTTCGTCCTGCAGAACCATTTGATGAACGACCCAATATCATAAATGTCTTACCCTTTGAAGCTTGTTTTCCTCCGGAACTTTAAACGTTGAGGCATATGCATTTTCCTAGTTATGTTCTGGTTCCGGGAAATCATTTGGGGGAATGGTCCATTCTGATTCAGGCGTAGCAGGTCTCTAGCTTTCTAGAATCGGCTTAAACCACGTAGTGGTCGACACCTTGGGAATGTGAGCGTTGTCAGTGTCCTTGACTCACGCAAACTCACCCCTTCTTATATATCTAAATAAATACAAACACACAACAAGGGATGAAATCTCGCGAGACCAATGAAACCGGAAGCAGTATAGAGTGTTCCCGGGTTGTTTTGTCCCAACGAGGCTAGAAATGGAAAATCAAAAGACGATTGATGATTGATGTTTGAATATGACAAGGATGTGATTGGATGGAGCACTAGACCTAATAAGAAAATGCACATAAAAATAAACAAAGAATGTAAGCTGGAACAAGCATAAAAGCTAGAAATAGCAAAAACACTTAAAACTTTTACACAAAGGCACAAATAAGCTCAAATAAGCTTAATATAAATCAAATAAGCTAAACTAACTCTAAATAAACAAATACAAAAAGCAATTAAGCTAAATTAATCAAGACAACAGTACTAACAGTTTTAACTACCAGTACTAACTTGGAGTTAGTACTGCTAGGCTAAAGTTAGTACTGTTAGCTTAAGGTTAGTACTGCTAAGCTAACAAGACTCAAAGAATTAATAAATAAGCAAACAAGCTAAAACAGAAGTTCACCTAACCTTAATAAGCACTTAGTAATTGGAATAAGCAACTAGAATAAACTAAAATGATAAATAAGCTAGAAAACTAAAACTGATAAACTCTTAAAATTATTTTGAAAAGGCAAATAAGTTCTACTGAAGACAGTAAACTAAAATAGGCTTAATCTACTCTAAAAAGCTAAACCAATCTTAAATAAGTATAAATAATAAGCTGATATGTTAAAATGAATACCAGTACTAACAGTTTTAACTGACAGTACTAACTTGGAGTTAGTACTGCTAGTGTTGAGTTAGTACTGCTACCTTTGAAATCCAAGAAAATGAACTAGCAGTACTAACTTGGAGTTAGTACTGGTAGCTTTAAGTTAGTGCTGTTCCAAAAGTGAACTAGCAGTACTAACTACAGGTTAGTACTGCTAGTTGAAAATACTCTTGAAAGTTTTCAAGAATCATTTTTCTTTTTATATTAATTAAAAACAGATTATCAAGTAATAAATTAAAACACTTATAAGCAACTTTCAATCAAGAATAAGCACTTAAATAAGCTGAAATGGCCTAGCAGTGTTAACTCAGAACTAACAGTGCTAACTTTTGAACTAACAGTACTAAGCAAAATAAGCACCAAACATACTGATAAAGCACAATTGAGCAGTTCTACAATCAATAAGTAAAACAAGAAAAAGAGAAACTTACAACACCCTTGCTCAAAACAGGGTCAAACAAAGAATCTACAAGCTCTAGCTTGTAGAAAACAAGCTAGTGAGAGTCCATAAGCCCATCCAGAACTGGCTTATCATCCATAACATAAGCTGTGGTATATTTGAGATTGATACTTATGATTTTTCTCTTAACTACTTAACTTTTTATTTTTACTTAATGAAAACAGCTTATGAGTAAGCTGTGGTGAGAGCTTTTTGAACACAAAACAATATGATTAAGAAACTTAACACTGGTATTGTAAATTGACTTAAAAACTTCAAACTTGCATTAATCTTGAAAGTGTTACAAAGCTGAAAGTAAAAAGCTGTAAATGACTTTGAAATTTAAACTTAAGATTAAAAACTGAAAATTAATTAAAAACTAGATTCTAAGATGCCTCAAAGGCTTACGAAAGGCTTTATTTATAGCCGAAGTCTTCATCTTGCAGCTTGTGCTTCTTTGTAGAGACAAAAACGAAGTGTGCTTGTTGTGTGAGGTAAGTCCTAAAGCAAATCCCAGCCTTTAATTTTATTTGTGCTTCTTTGGAGAGCAATCTCAGCCATTGAAGATACTTGGGAAAGGTGAGGGATTGCCAACATGGCTTTTATACAACTGGGATGGGTTAGTAGGGTGGATGAAATGATTTTGGCTAGGGAGAGAAGTGGTTTTGCAGGGAAGAAAGTATGGGACGACATACCAGTTGTAACTGGGTTTGTTGGGCGGGAAAGAAGGCTTTAGGGTAAGTTGGCAGTTTGGTCCCCTCAAGTTGTATAACTTAAATGTAATCTCTACCCGGTTTGCAACTTTGATCCCTCCTTTCTTATAACTTTGTAATACAACTTTAGACTTGGCAGTTTTAGCCCCTCAAGTTGTATTTTCTTCATTTTGATGACTTTTGACTTTGCCCTTTCCACTCCGTGCTTGGATTTGTTTGTCTTTGGCTTTCTTTTTGTTCTTTTCTTGAATATCCGTTCCTGCACAATACAAATGCAAACATACAAATACAATGTATTTTTGGTATGTTTTTAGTCATTTAAGTCCGTTTTAAATGGAAAATGGTATGTGTAATTAAGCACATACCAGTTAATTTTGCTACTGCTACACTACGAGGACCTACACTGACTTGGTGGAACTCTAAAGTCGCAATTTTGGGACTAGATGTTGCTAACCAAATGGGGTGGACTGAGATGAAGAAATTGATGACAGCAGAGTTTTGTCCTGCTGAAGAACTGCAAAGAATGGAAAACGAGTTGTGGAACCTGAAGGTCAAGGAGTATAACATGGTGGCTTATACTCAAAGATTTAATGAGATAGCTTTGATGTGTCCAAGAATGGTCAAGCCAGAAAGTGTGAAAATTGATGCTTACAACCGAGGGTTATCTGATAACATCAAGGGTGAAGTTACTTACTCTAAGCCTACCAATTTGAATGAAGTTGTGCGTATGGCACATAAATTGATGGAACAAAAGTTGCAAGCTAGGAATGAAAGGATTCTTGAAGGAAATAAGCGGAAGTGGGAGAACTTTTAAAGTGGGAACAGTAGTGGTAAGAGCAACCACAAGGATAACTCACGTCAATCTTCACAGAATAATCAAAAGCAAGGGAACGCGCGAGCTATGACTACTGCTCCGAATGAGGGAAAGGTGTCTTCTGGATCACTTCCTGTGTGTGAACGTTGTTTTACTCGCCATGTTGGTCAATGTACGATCAAGTGCCACAAGTGTGGAAAGATTGGGCACAAAGCAAGGTATTGCAAGGAAAAGAATGTTGCCATGGGTGCAAACGCTCAGCCCATTTGGACTTGTTATGATTGTGGTGAGCAAGGTCATACGAGGAACCGATGCCCAAAGAAGGTTAAGAAAGAGGAAGTTGGAGAAGCTTGTGGCCGAGCTTATGCGATTAAGGATGTTGAGCCGCAAGGTCTGAATGTGGTTATGGGTACATTTTTACTCAATAACCGCTATGCTTCTGTTTTATTTGATTTGGGTTCTGATAGGAGTTTTGTGGACACTAGATTTAGTTCCATGCTTGATATCGATCCAGTTAAAATAGATACCGGTTACGAGGTAGAGTTAGCCGATGGAAGGGTAGTTAGTACGAACACTATTTTAAAAAGTTGAACTTTGAATTTAGTGAACCATCTTTTTGAAATCTATCTCATGCCGATTGAGCTTGGTACGTTCGACGTTATAATTG
>BQNB010073562.1:2475-32076 GCA_026074375.1 Tanacetum coccineum
TTGCACAAGTAGATTATAAGGTAGTTTGAATATGTTTGAACTTATTTTAGCTTATAAAGCTTATTTGGTCATCTGTTTTTAACTCTTAATTTAGTAATTTGTCTTTCTAAAAAATCAGCATGTTAAGTATTCTGTCTGTTTTCATTGAGCTTTTTCATTAAGTTCTTGAAGTTCAAAATAGTTTTGAAAAGTTGTTTTAGGTAGAGTATTAGTTGTAGTTTAAGCTTACATAAGCTAAAAGTGCATAAGGATCTAAGAGCTTATAGAAAAATGAGCTTAAAAGTTCTCTCAGAGGCTGTTTGGTTTGAAGTTTCCATTAAGAGCTTTTTTTGATTTTCTAGCTTATTGCATGTTCTTTGTGCTCATTTCTAGCTTAGTTTAGCTTATTAGATTAGTTATTAAGTAGCTTGTGGCTTATTTGGTCTGTTTTTAGCTTATCTTAGTATTTGAACTTATTAAGTTTAGGAAAATACCAAAAACATAGTTAAGTATTCCTGTCATTTCTTTAAGCAATTTCTAGCTTATTAGTGGCTTTTCAGATATAATTGTTTTTATAAAAGGTGTTTGTTTTTAGCTTCTTTACAACTTTTCTTTTATAAGTTTTAAAAAATAAAAAAAATTTGCAAAAAGGAAAAGCCTGGGACTCGAACCCACAACCTCTCCCTTAAACACACACGCACTTAACCAATATGCTACAATAGCTCATCCGTGTACTCTTCTTTTCATTATTACTTTATACACTTTTTGGTTTTAACTTTTTATAATAAGCCGTAGCCTAGTATAGCTTTTTTCTAGCTTATTAGATAAGCTGAACTCTTGCTTTTATTTTTCTTAAATTCCTTGCATCATTTAGTACTTTTAGTGATTTTTCTGGATTTTTCTCATTAATAGTCTAATTTTTATCAATTTTTTTAGTTTAAATCTTTAAAAAATCATAAAAAATAGAAAAATAATCAAAAAAATATAATTCTTTTTTAGAAAATTTTCTTTATTCATATAGTTTCTAGAAAAAATAGTTTTGTTTCCGTAGGGTTAAAATTCCAAAATTTCAATTTTTAAAGATAAATAAGATATTAAGAAAATGTAGAAATTGTGTCAAATAATGTGTAATTTGTTTTAGAATAAATGTGTTGTTGATATCTGTGTCATCAGATATAGTTTGTAGAAAAGAGACTATATGTGTATAGTTTCTAATGTTTGTGTGAAACAAATGAGAACACATCATATTTCAATTTTTAATGAACTGGATTCGTTGTGACTAGTGTTATTTATATGATCTCGTGAATATAATCTTCTATATAGTCTGCATACTTCACTCTCTTGTCCTGTGTTAACTGCTTTCTACGTTTTCTACTATAAAAAACATGATAGACGTCTATATGATCTATATTTAGTGTCAGATCTATGAGTATAGTGTTATAAGATGAGTTATAATGATGATAGGTTCTTTGCAAATTTGTGTAGTTTCATTTTCTGTCTAAATTTTGTGTGAGTTATTTAGTCTCACTCAACTTTCTGATCTGGTCTCTCTGTAAATCTCTTATTTATATAGAGAAAGTGTACGTTTATGATTTTCTATCTTCAGTAAAGTTTAGATGTCATATAGTAGATACAATACGTTGATATTGTGGTGCTTACTTGACATGAGTCATTTGTATGGAAATTTATGGGTTGTGTTTCCTAGATATTAAAAAAACAACAAGTTAATCTTCTTAAACATTTTATAATTATAATTTATGACAACATTCCTCTGAAACATTTATATAATTTTGTGTTTATGATATATAATAATTTGTAGATTTATATAATATTAGAAAGACTATTAAGAAAATAACATTATAGTAGGATCTTACGATCTTGATCCTACCTTACGATCTTGATCTTGAAAAGACGAAAACGATCCTGGGTAGGATCCCGATCTTGACAACCTTGGTTCATATGGTTAAACTTGATCAATCATCTTATATGGTTAACCGTGACTCAAATTACGAGTAATTGCTCATTTTGGGTACCCCTAAGTCTGATTATCCATCTAGTACGGTTCAATTTCGGACAGTAAAACAAATTACCACACCCTCGATGGATAGTTTAAATATATCAACTAACCAAATCGAACCACCCGTAAACACCCCTAATAAAAACATGATACTCATTGTTAATTGGTCGTCTTGGATTGTTAATAATTCTGTTTGATGTGGTTCGTTGATTTTGGTAGTTTGGTGTTTTGGTTTTTGTTTTACTACGTTATGATGGTGTTCTCTTATCAATAAAGACTTGCTTTTGCGATTGATAATAGAAATATCATATTTTGGATTTGCTGTATTGGTCAAATTGAAGTGTATTGCATCTTACGATGAATGTCGATGATATTTACACAAACATTCTAATTTTTTTTAACGACGACTTTATATTAAACTAGCAAAAGCTAGAAACAATTACAAAGAAGATATAGTAGCAATAAGATTTTGCAACCAACCTACCCAACTAAACATAAGATTGAGATTCCTAGAGGAAATCCACATAAACGATTGAGAAACAACTTTATCCCATATCAATGACTTCTTAGGAGGAGAATTAAAGAAAACCAAACCGTTACGGAAACTCCAAATATTCCATAATAGGACTCCGCCTACACCATCAAGAAAGACCCTCACCTTTTTGGAGAAATGTGAGGTATCAAGCCAAGAAATCCAATCCTCCATATTTGCGCATAAAGGAATATCAACCTCCCACCATTTAGCTAACATAGACCACAAAGTAGAAGCCACCTCGCATGTGAAAAAAATATGATTGGCCGTTTTTTTTGACACAAACATTCTATTTAATTAGAAATCATATATAAATAGTTTCATAAATAAAGAGAGATTGGGCCTTCACGTTTAAAGTTACCATATCCACGAGGAAAATCATTAAAGTTGCTAGCAATTGAGTGAAACAAAATAAGGTGTTCTATATTGTCAAACAAGATATATCTACTTGTGATCATGTTTGTATAACATGATTTGGTGAATAGTTTATCCCATATAGATAGAAAGTAATAGTTGTGAGATCTTTATAAGTCTTTCATGTGTTTGGTGAAGTAAATACTGGACTTATATATCGCTATAAAATTTATTTGTAGCATATATTGTTCATTGTGTTTTTTCTTTCTTCTTATTTAATTCATTGTGTTTTTTTTCTTCTTATTTAGTTAAATGATATAGCGATTTCTTTATGTTTGTTTGTTTATGCATAGTTGTTTAATCCATTGAAAACACGATGAATGAATAGGCACCAATAAGTGTTTCTATTCGCGCAGGGCTATTTCATTTTAACGAGAAGGCCTATACATGGAAGTTAGAAGTGCACATTAAACCCCTCCAAGGCTCCAACATATATTTTTTCTCAAAAAGCAAAAATTTTGATTCTCATGTCACATTCCAATGTCATATACAAGCTCGGTTAGGGCTGCGAGTTTACGAACCCAATATTTGAATACTCGAAATTCTATTCGAGCAGTTTGATTCTGACTCATTTTGAATCAATCAATTATTTTTTTTCAATCAAATCTCTAGTAGTTCGCAAGTTATCTCAAGTCTTTTACATGAACGACGAGAACTAGCTTCAACTACAAATTTAGGATGCACATACAAAATGTAACACCCCCAAATAGGGTCATAGCAGAATAGTGTCAGGGAGTGTTACTTCATAATACAATAGCACAAGATATGAGAGAACGACCTCTAAATGAATCGTTTGAAAAGTAACCTCGTTGATTTGATTGAAATAAATAAGTTACAACATGTGTCCCAATAGTTTGCATCAAAATGAAAGATCTAAAATAGTACAACGAGGAATGATAGTTTGAATATATATAGAAATCCATGAATGTACTCTTGTAAAATTTGGACTCTAATGCAAATCAGTTATGTCAAGCATCCTAATCATCTAAGAAATACATGCTTAAAAGTTTCAACATAAAGTTGGTGAGTTCATAGGTTTATGTATGCATAAATGTTGGATCAAAGATTTGTAAAGAGTATGTGACCATTTCAATCATTATAATAGTCATCAAAAATGTAAGTATGAATATAGAAATCAAAGGTTTGTAAAGCATGTATGACCATTTCAATCCTTATAATAGTCACGAAAATGTAAGTATAAAAGTTGAAATCGAGGATGTGTATGACTATTGTATCCCATATAGTAGTCATAGAAAGTTAAGTATAGTTGAACCAAAGCTTTTATAAAGTATGCATGATCATTGTATCCAATACAATAGTCACCATGTGTGATTATGATTTCACCCCTAAGTTTATGAAACTGCTGCGTAGACTTGTATGTATGCCACTTTATTCAAGGCACGGTAAGAGTTCATGAGTATGTAGTTCAATGCTCCGACATGGTATAACGTTCGTTAGTTCGGTAACGCCAAAACTAGTGAGAGCTAATCACTCGAACGGGAATTGTCAATCCCAAATAGATCTATCTTATAACATTCGCGCTTACCCTCCGAGTAATTAACAGTTCATGAAACTTAAGCTAATCCGTAACCATTTGAATCAAAGTAAAGTTGTTGCATCCATGAGTGAAAACAAGTATTGTATCCCACCGCAAGATAAGAAAATGAGTGTGTAACAAATTTGTAACGAGTTTGTAATGAATATGTAAACAGTTTTGTAAATGTGTATGTAAATGAGTAGATAACCCAGTTGTAAACGAAATCAAATAAGTAAACAAGTATGTAAAAGAGTATGTAAAAGAGATTGTAAATGAATATGTAAACAAGTTGTAACGAGCATGTATTCTCCCCCGCGATTTGTAAAGTAATGTAAAACAAGTAAAAGAGGGGTTATAAACTCACCTCAAGTGAATGTATCGAATGTAGCAAAATTGATAAAGTAAAATGTCACGAATTATCCGGAATGCAACCTAATTATTTATAGGTCGTATAAGTGTAATGTATTTAAAATAAATACAACAATGTATATTATCAAGTTATATCACCACCTAATACTTTTGTTTTGTTTGTAAGTCGAAACAATGTTTAAGTTACGTTTGTAAATAAATGACCAAGTATATGTCTTTGAAACATTTTCTAATAACTATAAAATTAGTTATAGTCATTTTGCTTGATTTAGTATTTTTATTATTTATAAAATGTCACAATATATAGTTCAAGTGTTTTATAAAATAATATTTAAAAGGTTTTAAATTGCGTATAAATATTATACAAGTAATGCGAAAATATTTTCTAAGGTTCTTGTGGAAACCGTAGAGGTGGGGTGAATACGTTTCCATTTAAAAACTTTAAATCTTTAGTATCAAATCGCCAATCAAGTTAGACGTAATATGAGAAGTGTCGATAATAGTTTTACAACAACTAGCACATATCTTAATAATACAAACTCAACCACAATATTAACTACAAAGTAGTACACAACATTAACTAATAATATGTACGCAACCATTCACACAATCGTAAGCACAATGCAAGTATAAAAGTAAAGCGGTAAATGTAAAGAAATAGGTAAAGGTAAAAGAAAATGCAAAACGATACGGTGATTTATAGTGGTTCGGTCACGAATCTCCTCTTCACCCTATTCTACTCCCCGAGTATCCAACTCGAGAGTTATTTCACTAATCAACAAGCTCTCTTTCGGCGGAGAAAACCTTATACCAATGCTTACATTATTTTTCGACACTAAGCTAGATGTCGAGTTCTTCATCGGGCACAACCAAACCCGTTATGTTTTATGGCCCAACATAACAAACCTTGTGTTTTATGGCCTAAACACATAAACCACGCGCTTATATTATTTTTCGACACTAAGCTAGATGTCGAGTCCTAATCTTAGCTAGAACCAATCTACAATCAATGTATTTTAAGGCCTAAAATACTAACCAACCCACAATCAACCCATCCAAATATATACATCATTTGGATCTACACACTCCTAAAGATTGGAAGACATAGACTCGATCTATATGTAACAAATGTTACAAATGGACTAACTAGACTATATAACTTTAGATCTTGAAGATGACCGAAGTTCTTCTCTTGCACTTGAGGAAAGAAGGAAAGGATAGAAGATTTGATCACATTTAAACAAGATTAACCAAGTTGAATGATCAAAGATTTTGAAAGATTTAGTGAGATCTAGAGAGAGAAAGAACTAAAAGAAAATCATGCAAAAGGGTTATAAAAATAGTTTGAGGTGACCCACTATTTATAGGAGCTGCAAAACAGCCTGTCAGGAAACGGCGATCCCAGATATATTAGGGGGCCGCCAGATAATTAAGGGGGGTCGCCGGCCTATTTAAGGGACCGCCCTGACAGACGCTCCTATTTTTGTCTTTTTGTGGTGACAAACTAGTCTGGTAAAAGGTTGACATGTTTTTGGAGGAAAAGAATCAGATTTTGAATTTTGAATTAATTACCACATAAAACATTTCTTTATAATTCAAAAATAATTTGCTTAATTAAGTTTTGAAAAAAAATATTTTGTTACATTTATAGAAATGTAAAGTTTAAGACAAAAACTTATTTCTTTGATCATCCTACAAGTTTAATGCTTGTTTGTACACACCTTATGAGATTTACGTCGGGTGTAAACCAATGTCCATCTTGATGCATACTTGAGACGTCAAGAGATGTTGATGCATGTATTCATTGATGATTTGTGATTACGAGTAACTTGCGCACTTTACGTTACGTATTACAAGTCACATGTTTGTCATCACCAAAACATAAAAAGATCGTATAGATTAAATATCGTAATATTTGCACTAACAATCTCCCCCTTTTTGATGATGACAAACTATGTAAACTATAACACATAGTAAACTTTAAAAGTTACTCGTTTACACTCTCTTCTCCCCCTTTTGTCAAAGCAAAAAGGTACACAGTGGATTATGGTTAGAGCATATAGGTTGGAGGTTTGAGAAGAAGCCATGAGAAGAGGGTACGTGCTCCAGGTATATAGAATGATAAGAGGATAGGTGCTCCGACTATATAGGTTTGAGGTATGAGGAGAAGATATGAGAAATAAAGGTTATGTTGATTGTGTGTTTCTTGGATAGTTTAGAAAATGTTACGAGATATGAGAAGTAGGCAATATAAGAAGGTAGGTACTTCGAGTGTGTAGGTTGAAGGAATGAGGAAAAGATAGATGCTCCAAGTATATAGGTTGGAGGAATAAGAAGAAAATATGAGAAATAAGGTTGAGGCGGTTTTGTGTTTCTTGGATAATTTAGTGGAGGTCGTGATAGATAAGAGGAAGGCATGAAAAGAAAATAGGTACTTTAAATATATAAGTTAAAGGTATGAGAAGAGGACCTTAAGGTTGAGGGTGATTTTGAAGTGGAGCAAGCATTTAGAGTATGAATGAACCCTTCATCGTACTTGACAATCCACAATCTTATCTTCCTATAAAGGTGAGCTTGCATCATCCCAGTGAAGTCTTCTATCATCATGGTTTAACCAACTCCATGATATTTACTCACATATCTCCTAGCTCCCCTTGCTCATTGCGTCCCCAAGATACTTACATTCCTGTATATTGAACTATAACGATCCATAAGATAAATTACCATCGATGCTTGAGAAGTTCGATGCAATTTAAATGAGTAAATAGCTTGCAAATGCTCCCCCTTGGTATATGCTCCCCCTTGTTTGGGGAACCAAGGAATCAAAATATGGATGTGTGCTACAAAACAAAGTTAGTAGACAAGTGCACACACACACACACACACACACACACACACACACACACACACACACACACACACACACACATATATAATGATTATAATATAATAAATATATACAGTAAATAAATAGTATTATATATATATAGCAAGATATTAGCATGTAACTAGAAATGCACATTTAGATGTTTTTATTCTAAAAAATATGACACCTTGAAAAAGAATTAGAAACTAGACGCATGCAAATTGTTAATACAAATAAACCGGTTTTAAACAAAACGTTTTACAATCAACTTAGACTAAGGTTTTATTAATGACAAAACATAACAAACCTCTTATTATCTCACAAACATGATTTCTTACAACTCCAATCTTTGTAGAAAAACACATGCAAATGATTTCTTTACTATCTCCCATCTTTGTAGAAAAACACATGCAACTTGAAAAAGCATACAAATTCTTTTAAAACCCTAACTTTACACAAAATCATCTTACACTTATTTTCTCATTTAGTATATAATCAAATGCAGCAAATCCAAGGAAAATCTCATAAGATTACACAAGATATCTCAAGATTTTGCAAATCAAAATTCGGATTTTGTTACTGTATTCCGGTGCCCTTAGTTTTGCAAGCCGGTGCCCTTTGTCAACAGCACCGGAAGAACCGGCCTACAGTAAATTTTTTGGCTATAAATACCAAGCCATTTCTCATGTTTTCACACACCTTTCTCATCTAATCTTCTCTCTAATCAACTGATCTCTCTCTCTCTCTAGCATCTCTTCTTCTAATTCTTGTGTAGTAATGTCACTTTCAAGAGGAATTGGCCAAATACGCGAAAGTTTCCAAGCACCAACAAAAGTGTCTTGATCTTGATTCTTCATCTTACTTCTTTTAAAAAGATCATCTGCTGAGTGATTAATTGTTATATTGTTAGTTGTACATCAAGTGTAGTTGTGTTATCATCGATTCTCGTGTGTGAGAAATTCGGTGATCATCTTTGTAACCTATAGAAGTGTACCATCGTTGTGAAGGCTTCTCCGCCAAGTGAAAGGAGCTCGGTGACTAGTGTTTAACAAACTCTCGAGTAGGTGACTCGAGGAGTGGAGTAGGGCAAGGAAGGTGTCCTTGTAGCTGAACCACTATAAATACTTGTGTCCCGGTGATCTCTTTCTATACTCTATCTTTTCTTTACTCTTACATCTCTTACTTCTTAATTGTCAAACATCAATATCTAGATCACTTCACAAAAAGTTTTAAAAGTGTTAAACAAATCTAAAAAGATCGAAAAATCTTGGAAAAACTATTCAACCCCCCCTTCTTGATCATTCATACACCATGGGCTTAGTAGATAACACTTTATTTACTAAGAAAAAGGATTCACATATCATCATTGTCCAAATCTATGTGGACGACATCATCTTTGGGTCAACTTGTCAAGACTTATGTGATGATTTCTCCAAAATCATGCATGATGAGTTTGAAATGAGCATGATGGGTGAATTGAATTTCTTCCTTGGTTTACAAATCAAACAATTCGAAGATGGAATCTTCTTCAATCAATCTAAATATGTGAAAGAAATGTTAAAGAAATTCGGTCTTGAAAACGCCAAACCAATCAAAACTCCTATGTCTTCCAAAACCAAACTCACCCGTGACGAAGAGGGTGAACCCATCGACAACACTAAATACCGTGGTATGATTGGTAGTTTACTCTATCTAACCGCTAGTCGCCCTGATATCATGTTTAGTGTATGTCTTTGCGCTCGTTTTCAAGAAACTCCTAAAACCTCTCACCTCGAAGCTGTAAAGCGAATCTTCTGTTATATCAAAGGTACTTCTCACCTAGGCTTATGGTATCCTAAAGGAACCGGTCTTGAGACTATTGTCTATGCCGATTCCGACCACGCGGGAGACTATGTCGACCGAAAAAGCACTAGTGGTGTATGTACCTTCGTAGGTTGTTGTCTCACCTCATGGATGTCAAAGAAACAAACCGCCTTAGCTATCTCAACCACCGAAGCCGAATACGTGTCCGCCGGAAAAGCTTGTCAACAAGCCTTATGGATGAAACAAGCTCTAGTAGATTATGAAGTTAAATTAAATGACGTACCTGTTCTTTGTGACAATAAAGGAGCCATAGATTTAAGCAAAAATCCCGTTCTTCACTCTCGCACTAAACATATAGAAATCCGTCATCATTTTCTCCGTGATAACATTCAAAAAGGTAATATCTCTATCGAAAAGGTTGCATCCGAAGATAATATTGCCGACATTATAACCAAACCACTTAAAAGAGAACCCTTCAATCTTCTTCAACTCGGCCTTGGATTAATGGAACCAAACTCTTAAAACCTTTCTCCTAAGGTCTTTCTTATTTGTGTCAATTCATTCTCTTACTACATTGTTTAATACAAATAAAAATGTTTTACAATCAACTTAGACTAAGGTTTTATTAATGACAAAACATAACAGACCTCTTATTATCTCACAAACATGATTTCTTTACTATCTCCCATCTTTGTAGAAAAACACATGCAAATGATTTATTTACTATCTCCCATCTTTGTAGAAAAACACATGCAACTTGAAAAAGCATACAAATTCTTTTAAAACCCTAACTTTACACAAAATCATCTTACACTTATTTTTGCATTTAGTATATAATCAAATGCAACAAATCCAAGGAAAATCTCATAAGATTACACAAGATATCTCAAGATTTTGCAAATCAAAATTCGGATTTTGTTACTGTATTCCGGTGCCCTTAGTTTTGCAAGCCGGTGTCCTTTGTCAACAGTACCGGAAGAACCGGCCCACAGTAAATTTTTTGGCTATAAATACCAAGCCATTTCTCATGTTTTCACACACCTTTCTCATCTAATCTTCTCTCTAATCAAATGATCTCTCTCTTTCCCTAGCATCTCTTCTTCTAATTATTGTGTAGGTAATACCACTTCAAGAAATGGACAAATGGCAAATACCGCGAAAGTTTCAAGCACACATCAAATGTCCTTGATCTTAGATTCTTGCTTCTTACTTCTTTGTTAAAATGATCATCTTTGCAGTGATAATTGGTTTATATTGTTAGTTGTACATCAAGTGTGAGTTTGTGTTATCAATCGATTCTCTTGTGTGAGAAATTCGGTTGATCATCCTATTGTAACCTAAGAAGTGTACCATCATTAGTGAAGGCATCTCCGCCAAGTGAAAGGATCCTCGTTGCTAGTGTATTAACAACTCTCGAGTAGGTGACTCGAAGAGTGGAGTAAGGGCAAGGAAGGTGTCCTTGTAGCCGAACCACTATAAATACTTGTGTCCCGGTGATCTCTTATGGTTTTATAAACGAAGAAGTGTATGTAGCCTAACCTCCCGGATTTGTTGATTTTGAAAAACCTAATCATGTGTTCAAACTCAAAAAAAGCTCTCTACGGTCTCAAAAAGCACACAAAGCTTGGTATGATCGACTCAAAGTCTTCCTCCTTGATCATTCATACACCATGAGCTTAGTAGATAACACTTTATTTACTAAGAAAAAGGATTCACATATCATCATTGTCCAAATCTATGTGGATGACATCATCTTCGGATCAACTTGTCAGGACTTATGTGATGATTTCTCTAAAATCATGCATGATGAGTTTGAAATGAGCATGATGGGTGAATTGAATTTCTTCCTTGGTTTACAAATCATACAATTCGAAGATGGAATCTTCTTCAATCAATCTAAATATGTGAAAGAAATGTTAAATAAATTCGGTCATGAAAATGCCAAACCAATCAAAACTCCTGTCTTCCGAAACCAAAGTCACCCGTGACGAAGAGGGCGAACCCATCGACGACACTAAATATCGTGGTATGATTGGTAGTTTACTCTATCTAAACGATAGTCGCCCTGATATCATGTTTAGTGTATGTCTTTGCGCTCGTTTTCAAGAAACTCCTAAAAACTCTCACCTCGAAGCTGTAAAGCGAATCTTCCGTTATATCAAAGGTACTTCTCACCTAGGCTTATGGTATCCCAAAGGAACCGGTCTTGAGACTATTGTCTATGCCGATTCCGACTACGCGGGAGACTATGTCGACCGAAAAAGCACTAGTGGTGTATGTACCTTCGTAGGTTGTTGTCTCACCTCATGGATGTCAAAGAAACAAACCGCCTTAGCTATCTCAACCACCGAAGCCGAATACGTGTCCGCCGGAAAAGCTTGTCAACAAGCCTTATGGATGAAACAAGCTCTAGTAGATTATGAAGTTAAATTAAATGACGTACCTGTTCTTTGTGACAATAAAGGAGCCATAGATTTAAGCAAAAATCCCGTTCTTCACTCTCGCACTAAACATATAGAAATCCGTCATCATTTTCTCCGTGATAACATTCAAAAGGGTAATATCTCTATCGAAAAGGTTGCATCCGAAGATAATATTGCCGACATTCTAACCAAACCACTTAAAAGAGAACCCTTCAATCTTCTTCGACTCGGCCTTGGATTAATGGAACCAAACTCTTAAAACCTTTCTCCTAAGGTCTTTCTCATTTGTGTCAATTCATTCTCTTACTACATTGTTTAATACAAATAAAAACGTTTTTGTATAACTTGTCTCGTGAACGTATACAAAGAAACACATGGTCAATATGTCATTTCAAACACGTTCATTGTAGCCACATTAAAAGGAGGCTTAGGGTTTTTCTCTCTAAATAAAACAATTTTTTTCTGTCATCGAGTCGAGAAAAACTACACCTCCAACATATCAAAGTTTTACTCAAAAACTTACTACAAAAATTATGTCTGCCCGTCGGCCGGTGCCATTCAAATTTCAAGCCGGTTCCCTTTTCAGAATAGCACCGGCAGAACCGGCAGACCTGTTCTCTGGTATTAAAATACGAATTTTTCAAATTCAAATTCAAACTTTCCCTCCTTGTCACATCACTTAGACTCTAAATATAGAAGTTGACCTTAGCCATAATCTAATCATTAGATTTTAACTAAGTTAACAAGCAAAACATTTAAGTCTAACTCAAATAGTGCACAATTCTTGCCCATCTTCCTCTATAAATAGTGCACAATTCTTGGCCATCTTCTTCACTCCTACCTCTTGTGTCTTTCCTTTCTTCACAATGCCTAAAGAGAACAAAACTAATCTAAAACGAACCGCAAGAATTAGTGTTAGGCCATGTTGCTTTGTCAATCCAAGAACTTCTTCTCCTCCCTATCAACCATTCTCTCCACCATCGGACTACACATCGGGAGCTCCACCAACTTCTCCAATAATCTCTCCACCACTATCTCCAATAAAAATTAACTCCAATGAAAATTGCTTGCTTACTCCTAAGTCAACTCCTCCTCCATTGACTACGCCACCACCCGCTCCTACTCAACCATCCAAGCTCACCTCACCGGTAGCTATTAACCTTGATCCCATTGAACTCTTGTTCTCTACTCCACCATCCTCTCCATCTCTACTCGATGTGCTAGGTGATCTTCCACCATCAACAACAAATCCATCACCTCCTAGACCATCCTTTGCAACCATTGAACGGTTGGCAAATGAGCCACCTCCTATTCCTCCCATAAACTCTACTTTTCCCTCGCCAACTCCGGAGATAGAACCAACACCTCCTCCTCTCCCTCCACATTGCTTGCCACCTCCACCATCTCAACTCCCACCTCTTCCGCCATTGGGACCCAACAACCCTCTTCCCTTGCTCACTCATGAGATGTATTATGAACATTGCCAAAGGACTCAAGTCTTGGTCGACAACCTCCAAGGAGAAATGAGATTCATTCTCAACCGCCTAAATGTCATAACGCACAACATCTAATAATAAGACTTAAGTAGTAGAACGAAATAATAGATTCATTAGGAACCTTCATTAAGAATCTCTTATCTTATTGTAATATCTTTATGCTCTCTCTAATAAAATTAGTTATGCTATATTGTTGTCTCTTTACCATTCTAAATTATGTTCAAAATTAGTAGACTTTGACTTTTTTAAAGTCAGCCGGTGCCATTAGATAACGAATTGGTTCCTTTCATAAGACAGCACTGGCTAGCGAGTACTACAAAGGCCATTTCTATTTCTTGGACCCCTAACTTTTCTTTGTAGGTACTCACAAAGCAAGGGGGAGCATATCTTATTATTTCTAACACATTTGTTTTGTAGCATTCATCAAGGGGGAGCTTTCCATCTTGACAATATCTCTACATTTCTCATACATTTGCTTTCCATTGTTGTTTCGACAAAAAAGGGGAGAAAGTAACCAAGTTTAAATACATGTCTAATCATCCCTAATATGTTATGTCATCAACAAAAAGGGGGAGATTGTTAATACAAATAAACCGGTTTTAAACAAAACGTTTTACAATCAACTTAGACTAAGGTTTTATTAATGACAAAACATAACAAACCTCTTATTATCTCACAAACATGATTTCTTAACTATCTCCCATCTTTATAGAAAAACACATGCAAATGATTTCTTTACTATCTCCCATATTTGTAGAAAAACACATGCAACTTGAAAAAGCATACAAATTCTTTTAAAACCCTAACTTTACCCAAATTCATCTTACACTTATTTTCTCATTTAGTATATAATCAAATGCAGCAAATCCAAGGAAAATCTCATAAGATTACACAAGATCTCCAAGGTCATAACCCTTTTTGTTTTCGAACAAATAGGGGTAGAAAGAGTTAAACGTAGAAGTTATCTAAAAGGTATTATAAGGATAATCAAGTAACTTTTACATTACTATAATTAACGTTTACATATTTGTCATCATCAAAAAGGGGAGATTGTTATGGCAAATATTACGGTATTATATTCTACAACATTCGTGTTTGTATATATCATAAATGACAAAATTATGACTTGTAATACATATCGTTAAATGTACAAGTTACTCGTCATTATATTTTTTCTCAACATACATCAACAACTCTTGAAGTCTCGAAATCCATCGTATTTACAACACAGGGTCGTAACATTTTGTATGTTGAATTATGATCAAACGTCATTTCACATTCTTGCATCTACAATTAATTTTATTTAAACAAAGTAAACTTATCTTGCAAGCGCTCAACTAGACATTTTACTTTACAAAAGTTTTTACTTACATTTTAAATATACCAAGATACTTTTTTACTTTAGGAAAATAGAATAGTAAAATGATTTTTTACTCATGCATTACATCATCTAAATCTAAGAAAAAATAGTCTCTCCAAGATTACATAAGATCTCTCCAGATTTTGCAAGTTCAAAATTTAGATTTTGTTACTGTATGGCTGGCCCGGTGCCTTTGGGTACAAGCCGGTGCCATTACTGTTGGTCGGTGCCTTTAGCCGGTGCCATTTAATCAGCTTTCTATAAATAGAGGAGCCTTTTCACTTTGATTTTTTCATCACTATAAACATACGTTTTTCACCCCTTTACACACACCTTTATCTGCTAGTTTTAGGACATTTAGTATATGTAGAAACACACATCATTATTCACTTCCTTTTGCATACATAATGATCATAATGCTCTAACTTTCATTTGTTGTAAGCATAACTTCTATAATAACGCCCAAAGCAACCATTAAAGATCTGGCCATTTCCGGTCCAAATCACCAAGCATATACAATATGAAGATCAAACAAAATTAGAGATCTCATCATCATCATCATCATTTGAAGGCTGTCCCATTAATGAAGTTTATTATAGATTAGTAAATTCGTATCCTAGATCGCATTGTCTTGGATCAATCATTGTAATCCACAGTTGTTATCACCAAATAGGATTAGATGTTTTTGGTGTTTTTGCCATAAAACACATGATTTGTTATGTTGGATTGTAAGTTGGTTCTAACTCGTGTGGTAAGGACTACGGTATCTAGCTTTTGTACAGTATAAAGGTTAATGCGATGATGGTTGGTTCTACCCGGTGTATTAAATAACTCGGTAGTTAGCTTTGTACCTGAAAAAAATATAAGCAACGTTGTGTAAGTTTTTCCTCATCCCCAAGAAAGGAGTCTTGTTGATCTAGTAGTACGTCTCAAGTTGGGTACTTGGGAGTAGAGTAGGCGGAAAGGAGCTCCTGACCGAAAACCATTTTTAAATCATCGTGCCCGAATATTGCATT
The DNA here is from genome assembly GCA_026074375.1 of Tanacetum coccineum. Lineage (NCBI taxonomy): Eukaryota > Viridiplantae > Streptophyta > Magnoliopsida > Asterales > Asteraceae > Tanacetum > Tanacetum coccineum. The sequence continues at coordinate 18,288 of BQNB010073562.1, forward strand.
TCCTCTTACATCTTGCATTAACCCTATTTACATTTATGTCCCTTACATTTATCTTGCATAATATGCTTGTTGTATGTTGATTGTGATCATGAATGCATCACATAGTCTAAACATCTTAGTTGCGGAAAAGTTAAGGCGTTAGATACGTGTGAGACTTTTGTGTTTAGACTATTGGTTTTCATGTACTCTTGATGTTTATGATTGTGTTTTGACTACTTGGTGATTCTATGCTTTACATATAGACATTAAATTTATTTGGTACTTTTCCATATTATGACATGATTGATCGGGGATTTGATACGAAAAGTTTTTAATTTTTAATCGAAAACGTATTCACCCCCTCTACGTTTTCTACAAATTCACTCATCATGCTCATTTCAAACTCGTTATGCATGATTTTTGAGAAATCATCGCACAATTCTTGACAAGTTGATCCGAAGATGATGTCGTCCACATAGATTTAGACAATGATGATATGTGAGTTTCTTTTCTTAATAAATAAGGTGTTATCTACTAATCTTATGTTGTACTTGTAGAGAGCCTTTTTGAGTTTGAAGACGTAGTTGGGTTTTTTGAAATCTATGAATCCGGGAGGTTGAATTACATATACATCTTCGTTTATAAAACCATTTTGGAAAGCACTTTTGACATCCATTTGAAAAAGTTTGAAGTCATGAGCACAAGCATACCTAAGAAGGATTCTTATAGATTCTAGTCTTGCCACTGGGGCATAGGTTTCATCGAAGTCTATTCCTTCTTGTTGATTGTATCCTTGTGCTACTAGTCTTGCTTTATTTCTAGACACGAAGCAACCGTTTACCGTCAAGTTTAGTTTTTATAAAAACCTATTTTTGGTATACCTAAGATGGTTTTGGGTTTTAGGATGGGAACGAGACTCCATACGATCACTTGTTATTTAAATTTATTTAGTTCTTCTTGCATAGCCATAGTCTAACTTTCGTCTTGTATGGTCTCCTTAATGTTTTTGGGTTCTATGAAGGAGACAAAACAGAAAAATTGCTTTGATTTTAAACTTGAGATCTTAGAGTTCTTAGAGATTTTGATGTTTGTAATTTCTTTGTTTAATGGTTCATCAAAATTTATATTAAGAGATTCTTCAACTTTCATGGTTTCTTTATTTAGAAATATGTATGCTTTACTATTAGGAGAATAACCTAAGAAAATGCCTTCGGTTGCTTTTGGGTTGAATTTGGTTGGGCAGCCTTTGGTATTAAGGATAAAGCATTTGCTACCGAACACTTTAAAATATTCTAGGTTGGGCTTTCTACCTTTAAAAAGCTCATAAGGAGTTTTTCTAAGGAAAGGCCTAATAAGAATTCTATTAAGTATGTAGGTAGAAGTATCAACGGCGTTACAAACAAACCAAATTTTTGAAGAATTGATTGTTCATTGAGCATGGTTCTACTCATTTCTTGTAGGGTTCTATTCTTACTTTCTACTACCCCATTTGAATATGGAGTACGTGGAGCTAAAAAGTTATGTGTAATGCCGTTAGCATCATAAAAGGCTCCGAATTGTACTTCATTATCAAATTCCTGACCATGATTCATACGGATTGAAATAATGGGGCAACCCTTTTGGACTGAATCGTTTTACCTTAAATTTTTCAAAATGATCAAAAGCCTTCATTTTTAAAGTATTAAAAATCTTGTCCAAGTGTATCTTGAATAGTCGTCGACAATGACCAAAGTGTAGAAGTTTCCTCTGTAACTTTGAATGCCCGATGGTCCAAACAAGTCCATATGTAAAAGTTCTAGACACTTAGAATTAGAAACCATGTTTTTAGCCTTATGTCTTTCATGTACTTGTTTTCTGACGTTACAAGCGTCGCAAAAAAGTTTTTCAAATTTTAATTATGGTAAATTTCTAACTAGCTCTTTAGATGATAGCGATTGTATAAGTCGCATATTGGCGTGACCCAGCCTTCGATGCCATAAGGTCGAAGAATCATCTTTAGAGGTTAAACAAAGATCATCTTTTGGTGAGTTCCCTATTTTCATAATGTAAAGGCCATGTTTCCTAATTCCTTTTTCTATGGTTATGCCATCGTTAAAATTATTTCTCTATTGGTTTCACTAAATAGTACCTTACACTTTTTATCGCATATTTGACCTACACTAAGGAGATTAAAGCTAATATTTTCTACGTGACTAACATCATGAATAGAGAGTGAGTTATGAGAAATTGTACCTTTGCCGATCTTGCTTTTAATGTTACTACCAAACAACACATTACCTCCATATTAACGTTTTTATAAGATAAAAAGATCATTGTTCCCATCATGTGTCCTTGACAACCGCTATCTTGGATCCATTCAATCTGGTTTCAAAGATTCACCTTTGATTACCTAGATCCATAAAACAACTCCACGCATGTGTCCCAAATAACTTATGGGTCCGTAGTGTATATTCATACCGTTGTTATTTTTCCCCAAAATGTGGGGGTTTATGGAAAAAAAAAAAATGAGGGAAAGGACTCCATTAATTGTACATAGTGGTTGAAGATTGTTTGTTTCATAGTTGTGTTCCATGAGTTCCAACCCACTTGAATGATAGTCGCTCTTTGGGAAATAAAGACATTAGGTCACCATGGGATTTCGTTTTATGTGGTGTTTTGATTCTACATTTTCCATACCTGCCAAGTTTTAGAATTGGTGGATTTTATTTTTATTTTTATTGTGTGCCTAAAATAAACTTTTTTTGATATTAACAGAGTCATTTTTCTTTATGATGTTTGATCCTAGTTCTTTCCCATTTTCTGGCAGTCCCATTAGATGGCCGGTGCTGTTCGCTTAAACAGGCCGGTTCTGTTGTCAATGAAACCGGCATTGCCGGTTCTACAGTGGGCTTTTTGAAAATTTGGGAACCCAATTTTTTAATTTTATTATTGCTACACGAATCTATTCCCTCAGTGTATCCTAATCCATACTTGTCTTTTGACAGTTTTTGCATTTTGACCATTTTTCGCAAAGATGAACTACTATTTTCAAAACTAGCTAGTTTTAGTTTTAGAGACTAAATTTCCATTTTAAGCTTGTTATAAACATCACATTTGTTACTTATTTCCTTATGTATAACTTCAATTTTTATATAGGTAAAAAAAAATAATTAAATTAAAAAAATTAAATAAAAATATTAAACCTTTCCTCTAATATGTCTATCTTGGTTTTTAATTTCGCTAACATTCCTTTTTAGGTGATTCATTTTTGTCTTTAGGTGATTGTTCTTCTCATAATTCTAAGACTAATTGCCAAAAAGTTGGTCATAACTCATTTTGCCTAGACTCATTATCTAGTGATGAACTACTATAATAAAGGGTGTCGGATAGTACCTCGTTTGAGTAAGCCATGAGACATATCTCCTCCTTTTTGAAGTCATCTCCACTGTCGCTCTAACTTTCGACGACAAAGGCCTTTTGATCGCCGAAAGAATTTTTAGAACAATCACTAATGAAATGTTTGGATCACCCCACACATGAAACACCTTCGTCTTATCCTTCTTGTCCTCCTTAAGCATTTACAAAAGTTTACTTTTTGTCATCGTAGGGTGTCGGACAAACTTTCCTCTTCTTCTAAAGAACTTTTTGAAGTCCCTTACGGCCATTTGCATATTCTTCATCATTGCTATCCGAGGAAGATGCATCTTCATCACTCAAGACTTGTCTTGTGTTAAGGCATAATTGTAGCTTTTCTTTCTTGTTCTTTACAATCTCCAAGTCCTTCTCAAGTACTACCTCATAGACCTTGAGATTACCAACTAGTTCGTCTAGAGATAGTTTTGATAAGTCTTTGGATTCTTCTATCGCCGTCACCTTTGGTCGCCATTTGGATGGAAGAGCTCTTAAGGATTTTCTATCATGATTACAACTTGAAAAAGATTCATCAAGTGCTTTAAGAGAGGTAATAATGGTATTAAATCTAGAAAAGGCACAATCAATAGTTTCATCATCCATAGTTGTAAACTCTTCATATTTTTGTATAAAAAGATCTATTTTATTATCTTTAACTATTTGTTACCTTGGTGGTTAGTTATTAAAGAGTCCTAAATACTTTGAGCCATGTCACACATGAAAATTCTTTCATATTCCTTTTTAGGTAAAGCATTATATAAAACCATTTTTGCTTCATTATTTTTGGAAAGCATTTTCTTTTGATTTTTATCAAGCTTTTCATATGGAGTAATTACATCCTTGCCATCTTTATCTTTGAAGGTAGGTTTGTAGTCACCATAGGCTATGATGTACCAAAGATCAATATCCTTAGATTTCATATAAGTTTCAAGACGGTTATTCCAATATATAAAACAATTTGCCTCGAATAAAGGTGGTCGTTGCATAGATTGACATTCTTTGTAGTTTTCCAAATCCATAATCGTTTAAAGATTTAAAATACAATTTATTTTAAAAACTTTGGTAACCTAGCTCTTGATGCCAATGGTAGAAAACTAGAAGGGGGGGAGGGGTTTGAATAGTTTTCTTAATTATTAGTTTCCTTTTAAAACTTATTTAAAACTTTTTGCGAAATGGTTAGGATATTGATATTTGATTATGATGTAAGAGATATAAAATGCAAGTAAAAGAGAGAGTATAAAAAGCGATAACCGGGACACAACTATTTACAGTGGCTCGGCTACAAGGACACCTTCCTTGCCCTACTCCACTCCTTGAGTCACCTACTCGAGAGTTTGTTAAAAACTAGTCACCAATCTCCTTTTGACCGGCAAAGAAACCTCACAACATTGGTTACACTTCTTTTATGATACAACGATAATCACTGGATTCTTCACACGATAGAATCAATAGCAACACTACTATACTTGATATAGAACTAACAATGATATTCACAAATATAAACTACAGCAAGATGATCTTTAAGGAATGATGGAGATCGAACACAAGGTACTTGTGACTTGGTCGTCTCGAACTCGTATTTGGAAATTTCTTCTTTAAAGGAAATTACCTACACATGACTAAAGAAAGATATACAAGAAATAGAGAGAAAGATTAGATGATTAGAAAGTATTTCAGATGAGACAGGTGTATCAAAACATAAGAAATGGCTTGGTATTTATAGCCAAAAACTTTACTGTAGCCCGGTTCTTTCGGTGCTATTGAAGAAGGGCACCGGCAGCCAAAAGCAAGGGCACCGGCCTACAGTAACCAAATCTGAATTTTGATTTGCAAAATCTTGAGAGATCATGTGTAATCTTGTAAGATTTCCCTTGGATTTGCTGCATTTGATTAGGTCATGAATGATGTAAGTAATCTAGAGTGTAAAAAATAATTTTGTGTCTAAAAGATCAGTACAACTTTTATTTTTTTTTGACAACTTTGTGTTTTTCTACAATATTAATTTCTTGTTAGAGATAGTTAGAGATTTGAGTGAATGAAATTTTTTACTATGTTTTTGTCATTGAAATAAAACTAAGCTAAACTAGGAAGATCGTGAGATAATCATTTGTTACCCAAGTTTTTATTGTATTAACAATATTGATCAGTTGAATGAACAAAAAAGTCTGAGTTTGCCCCCCCCTTCCGTATTAAACATTCTTGAGACACCTTCATACAATTATTTAAAAAACGTCTTTGCTTTGTATTAACAATGTAGTTTTAAACAACACTATGTTTGAAAAATTCCCTAGACGTGAGGTGTTTTGGAAAAACACAATTTTAGGTTTTTTTGTCGAAATTACTTTCACTAAAACCACATCAATAATGTATCTTAGTGTCCAACAAGAATCATAATAGTATCTCTACATTGCTATATCCCTAGTCCTGATTGTTCGAAACTTTCACGAAAAATAAAAATCCTCAAATTATTTTACTTGTGCAAAATCAAAACCCTAAACTCAAATTAAAAAGAAAATAACGTGAGATCACTTACAATAGTTGTTTATGATTGATTAATTGTTGATGATCTTTGTGTTTAATTTCTCTAATTGCCCATATTTATGATTACTGTTTAGGTTTTAGATTTGATGGTGGTTATAAGGTCCCTAATTGTTTAAAAAAAACCTGTTTACTAGCCCCGCTTTTTCTGACACACGGATCTACCTAAATAGGGAAGAATCTCCCTATTGTGGATCCGTGGATCCATGACAGGCTCAAAAACGGACAGAGTTTGTTTTTAGCCAAATTGAGACATGGTATAGTGTTTTTGGCAATTAGAGTGTGTTATATATGTTGTTAGGAGTATGTGATTAAATTTTTAGAGTCGACGTCCAAGTTTTAAGCGAATTGTGCAACTTGTCGTGAATTTCCTGATGAAATTTCAACGTAGCCAATCTTACTAGGAGTGTGTTAACTTTTAGCATACATTTGACCATTGATAATAACAAAAGCATTATGAGCATTTAGACTTAACAAAACATCGTCAACACAAGTGTGAATTGTAATTCGATGATTGTTATTTTTGTCTTTTTCAATCGATTTTGTAATTTCATGTATTGACCATACATGTAGATGTTGAATATATATATGGTCATTTTATTGATATTTTCTTTATCTAGTAAAATTCTAATCTCGATTATGTTCATGATCAGAAGTTTTGTAATTAGAAATTGTAATGAGAATTAACATCTTTTGAATAATGATTAATTTCTTAATTAAATTTCCATTTATGATTATTTTTGAGATGATGGAGAATCACTATCCATGACAAGTTTCATCATTCCTAATCCTAATCTTAAATAATTAAATATTTCATGTTTTAAAGGCTTAGTAAATATATCGGCTATATTATCTTCGGATGCAACTTTCTCGATACAAATATTTCCCTTTTGAACGTTATCACGTAGAAAGTGGTGACGAATTTCTATATGTTTAGTTCTAGAGTGTTGTACGGGGTTTTTAGTTAAGTCGATAGCTCCTTTATTGTCGCACATAATAAGAATGTTGTCGAGGCATATGCCGTAGTCGATGATAGCTTGTTTCATCCATAGTGCTTGTTGACATGCCTTTCCGGCGAAGACATATTTGGCTTCGATCGTGGAGATAGCAAGGACCGTTTGTTTATTAGCGAACCAAGATGTTAAACAACATCCCATGAACGTACAAACGCCACTAGCGCTTTTACGATCAACGTAATCGCCTGTATGGTCAGAGTCTGCATAAACTACAGTTTCTATTCCGGTTCCTTTCAGATACCATAATCCTAAGTGACTAGTTCCTCTAATATACCTAAATATGCACTTTACGGCTTCTAAATGGGTATTCTTATGATTCTCTTGGAAACGAGCACATAAGCAAACACTAAACATAATATCGCGCCTACTTGTAGTTAAATAAAGTAAACTACCAATCATACCTCAATATTTGGTGGTATCTACGGATTCGCCTTCATCGTCCCTGGTTAGCTTGGTTTCCGTAGACATCGGTGTCTTGGTTGGTTTGGAATCTTCCCTATCCAAACCTTCATTTAAAACATCACCTTGATGTTCTTGGATTATATTGAAAAATCTTTCGCTGCCATAATTTTGATTTGAAAGACCCAAAAAGAATTCAACCGCCCATCATACTCATCCTCAAACTCGTTGTGATATTTTTGCAAAATCAGAACACACAAGTTTGACTTCGTGGAACTAAATAAAATGTCGTCGACATATATTTTGAACAATCATAAGGCGTGACTTTGAGTTCTTTAGTAAAAAAGTTATGTTAATCGAACCATTCCAAATGAATACTCGTGGTTTTTATCAACATATTTTAGATCAACTAACTTTTGACTTGCTTACGACCACTAAAAACCTTTTTAGTTTATAAATATAGTTTTGGTTTTGAAATCAATGATCCCAAGTTGAGCAACATAAGCTCTTCGTTTATAAAACCTTTAGAAAGCACTTTTTACATCCAATTTGATATAATTTTAAAATCATTTATGCACAGCATAGCAAGAAGTATTCTATTGACTCTAGCCTAGCTACCTTGCGGAGCATATGCGTTGCATCGTAATCTATACCTTACTTGTTTGATTATAACCTTGCGCTACTAATCTAGCCTGTTTCTAGATACAATACATTTTCATCTAATTTAATTCTAAAGACCCTTTTTGTTCCATGACGATTGACTATAAGGTAAAGGGAACTAATTCCAAACTTAGGGGGGGGGGGGGGGGGGGGGGTGGATCGTACAAATTGATTTAGTTCTTCTTGCATAGCTAAAAAACCCAACTTCATCTTTTAATGCTTCATTAACATTTTTGGGTTCTATGTAGATATAAAAAAAAGAAATTACTATGATTTGGGCTTGAGACTTAAGGTTCTTTGATAATATTTCTATGACTTGATCAGGAGATGATTTTTGGACTCTTAATGTTAACGATTTCGTTAACTCTATCGACTCATATTCTCTAATTATATTTGCTATTATTGGTATTCGTTTTTTTTTTTTTTTAATGCTCTCTTCACTAACAACATCATCAACCAATGTGATTATTTTGGTAAGAGGAGGAACTTTCATCGATCTGTCAGTTGAGTGATTCTTCACTTCCATTTGTATGTTTATTTAGTACTCACCTAAGCTTTACTATTATGAGAATACCCTAGAAAGATACCTTCGTATGACTTTGGTCAAACGTTGGTTAGATAGTCTTTTGTATTCAAAATGAAGCACTTGCTTCCAAATACTTTAAAATATTCTAAAGAAGGTTTCCTACTTCTAAATATTTCATAAGGAGTTTTTCCTAGTATTGGTCGAATTAGTATTCTATTTAATATATAAGTTGACGTATCAACGACATTACACCAAAACTTTTGTGGAATTGATTGTTCATTAAGCATAGTACTAGACATCTCTGTTAAAAATGTTGCAAAAAGTTCTAAAGTTTAAATCTCGAAATCAAGTTACGAAGTCTTAATAAGTTGTTGCTTTGAGTCATGATTCATTTTGAATTATGACTATGAAAATAAGTTGACCTATGGTTAAATTAAAATGAGTACACACATTCAATCGTATATCCATGTTGGGAGTTGAAAATTCACAAGTCATAAGTATGAGGGCTTAACATATAAACTTATATCGACAATGATCTTGTTTAATTGCTTAGCTTGGAACTTGTGAAAAATCGAGGACGATGAATTTATCCGTCAGGACATCCGTAGATCACTCTACGGACGCTTCTCATTCTATGATCCCAGTGTTAATAAATAAAGAAAGTCAAACTTGTTAAAAAATGAGAAAATCCAAAAATATTAGTTGTAGTTAGTGTAAATTCAGAAAATGGTGAAAACGGGGCTTACATGTTTACTTCATAACATTGCGTGAGGACACACAATACCTTAGTTTGGGGGATTTGATAAGTGCTTAATTACACATATCTTTTACCTTCAAAAACGAGCTTAAATGACCAAAAACAGACAAAAACTGCCAAATATATGTTTGTTTTGCATTTGTATTGTGCAGGAAGTGGATATCATCAAAAAGACAGAAAACCAAGCCAAAATGACAAAACTGAGCATGGAATGGAAAAGACTGTGCAAAATCAAGGCCAAAGTCCAAAAATGCCAAAGTCAGAGTCAATACAGAAGAATCAACAGTCAAACCGGAGCCGGAACTGAAGAATACTATTGGATGCAATCTTAACCCATCTGATGGGCCGGGAAAGCCCAATAGTATATTTATGAAGACTGTGAAGACCAAATGGGCCCTCAATCAATTACAACAGCCCATTTGTGTGCAATTGACAAAGACTGTGAAGACTTTGAAGGCCCAATCCTAGCCCAGTTACAGCCAATCTCAGCCATTGTACACACAAAACCCACTTCATAACCTTATTGGGCTTGAAAAAGCCCAATAATCAAGCCTGTACCTTATTGGGCCTTAAAAAGCCCAATAACATAAGCCTAAACCTTATTGGGCCCAGACACACTCAATTGGGCCCAATACAAACCCAATGGGCCCCCACAACCCTTTTTACAAAACTTTAGGGACTAAAGTTATCATTTTTAAAAGTGTTTTATAAAAGAAAAAGAGGCAAAAAGAATCCAGGGACCAAAGCTGCCAATTATTGAAAGTCCCTTTTTCTCTTTTAGTTATAAACAGCAAGGGGCAGTTTTGCAATTTTTCAAACCTTTCTTTATTCTTTTCTTATAAACCACAAGGACCAATTGTGTTATTTTCTAAACTAGTTTTATAACTAAAATCGGCTTAGTAAGAAATGAAAAAAGAGAGAAAGATAGAGGACTAGTGTTGCATCTTTTTCAACCTTACCTTTTAAAACACTGCAACCATAACTGTACCCTCACCTTTCCCGCCAAAACCATACCGCCCCTTTCCCACGGTTTTTCTACCCAAACCACCTCCCTAAGTACTACCACAGCTCACCCTACCACTTCCCACAACCTATTTACCCTTATCACCCCTTTCCCTGTCAAAACACTCAACCCGAAGCACCCATTTCAATGGTGAGATGGTGTGAATGGTAAAACAAGGGCTAGGATTGCTTTGGATTACTTCTCCGTAGATCACCTACGGGCCTTCTCATTCTATTATCCCAAGCATTAATAAGAAACAAGTCAAAACATGTTAAAAATGAGAAAATCCCAAAATAAAGTTGTTGTTAGTATAAATCAGAAAATGGTGAAAACGGGGCTTACATGTTAACTTCATAACATTGCGTGAGGACACGCAATACCTTAGTTTGGGGGATTTGATAAGTGCTTAATTACACATATCTTTTACCTCTAAAAACGAGCTTAAATGACCAAAAACAGACAAAAACTGCCAAATATATGTTTGTTTTGCATTTGTATTGTGCAGGAAGTGGATATCAACAAAAAGACATAAAACCAAGCCAAAATGACAAAACTGAGCATGGAATGGAAAAGACTGTGCAAAATCAAGGCCAAAGTCCAAAAAACCAAGTCAAGAGTCAATACAGAGGAATCCAGCAGTCAAACCAAGAAGCCGAACTGATGAATACTATTGAATGCAATCTTAACCCATCTATGGACCGGGAAAAGCCCAATAGTATATATATGAAGACTGTGAAACCAAATGGGCCCTCCAATCAATCACAACAGCCCATTTATGTGTGCAATTAACAAAGACTAGAAAGACTTTGAAGGCCCAATCCTAGCCCAGTTACAGCCAATCTCAGCCATTGCAAGCCCAAACCCACTTCATACCTTATTGGGCTTGAAAAAGCCCAATAGCTAAGCCTGTACCTTATTGGGCCCAAACACAAACCCAATGGGCCCAATACAAAACCCAAAGCCCAACAACCCTTTTTTAAACAAAACCTATGGACAAAATATCACTATTTTATACTTGTTTTATAAATGAAAATGAAAAAAATACAAAGATAGGGGCTAATTTTGCAATATTAACAACCTTTTCCCTTTAAAAAACAGCAGGGACCAAAGCTGCCATTTTCAAACTTCTCTTTATTTCTTTTAGTTATAAAAACAAAGGGACCATTTGTGCTTATTTGGAAACTTACTTATAACTGCCATGGCTTAAAAAAGAAATGAAAACAGAATGAAAGTGGGCGGGGGCAAAATTGCCTCTTCCCCACAATTTTTTAAAACGTTATATCCCACCCCTGTAATCTAAAAAATGAAAAAAAAAAAAAAAAAAAAAAAGAAAAAAAAAAAAAAAAAAAAAAGAAAAAAAAAAAAACAAAAAAAAAAAAAAGAGCAAACCTTACCCAGCCTTCGCGCCAAAACCAAAACCACCCCTTTCCCCACGTTTTCTTGCAATACCACTCTCCCACATACCTTTCCAGCTCACCCCTACTCATTCCCACCTTACCCTGCCCCTATAACTCTCTCCCCAACACAAACACTCAACCCCGAGCACCCCTTTCAATGGTGAGATTGTAAGAAAAGGCAATGGAGGGCTAGGATTAATTGTGAAGCTTCCTACTCTCATAACAAACTCGTCCCAAAGCTTAGAGACTGCTATAAAAGGGAGAAGCCCAAGCCGAAGCAAACCACCCCTTTTTTTTTACACCAAGTTTTAGTTTAAATGTTTTTTTTAAGTCTTTTTTAAGCATTAATGTAATTCAGTACCTTTTAAAAGTTTATGTTGTAAGTTCTTGGATTTTAATGAAAGTTTAAAGGTTTTACTTTAAAAAATTGCAAGTGACCACTGTCGAAATTTAAAGTCTCATACAAGCTCTTTAATTCTGTTTATCTCATGTAAAAATGTGTTAAAGTTGTTAAACACTACTTATAATCACCTATTTCAGCTTTCCCTTTTTTAAAAATCAGTTAAAAAACGTTTTTATAAAATTAAAAGGGTGTTTGGTTTAGTTACAAAATGGGTCATTGTGGTTTATTAGTGGGTCAAACATACTCAGCCATTTTTGGCTAAGTGTAGGGGGTGGATTAGGTCAGTTTATCAGTAGTAATTTAAGCCTTTAGTGTTAATTTTGTTTAGTTAAAAAACTGCTTAAATCTGTTAAGCCAAGATTCATATATACAAAGCTTAATGGAATAAGCTGTGTATATCACCTTTAAAACATGTTGTTAAGTTCCCTTTTAATGTCAAAGTAGTTTTCTCAAAAGCCTTTTTGTTTCCTTCATTTTAGTCAAATCTGTCAAATTTTTCATAAGTCAAAAGATTTTTTTAAAACCCTCAACTTAGGACCTCAAAACCAGCAGCCAAAAATGAGTTTTATGAGAAGCCCTTTTGAGCATAAGCTCTTTACTTGGCCTACTTAATCTGTTTAAGGTTGATTTTTACTTTTAAGCAGTTTTGAGCTTATTCCATAAGCTCAAAAGCACCCCTTGACCTTGACTGAACTTACCCTGGTGCACAAGCACCTTTTTCAGCCTACTAGTTCTGCTTATTCCTCACTAGACCATAGGATTTTATGGCTTATTTATGTAGTATTTAGGGTAGTCCATCTAGTTTATTAGCTTCTAGACATTAGTTAGCTTATTAGGTCTTAGAAACTTTAGCTTAAAATCTGTAGTTAACACTGTTTTACTAAAACTCAGTTTAGGCTTATTAGTACTTTAGGCTTATTTAGTGTCTAAAATCTGTTGGATTTAGCTTAATTTAGTCACCTTTGCTTATTTTCATTGTCTTAAATAGTTTGTAGCTTATTGTGTTCTTTAAAACTGAAAAAGAAAAGAAAAAAGGCCAATAAGCTCTTTGAGCTTTTTAAGTTTCTGTCAGCCCATAAGCTCACTTTTCTGGCTTATTGTGAGCCTTTCAGCACTTGCCCCTTTTAAAGAAAATGATAAGCTCAAGCTCCTTTACAACTTTGCTTCTTTGACTTTTGTTTAATAAGCTGTTGGACCCACTTTGTAATCGGGGTCCAACTCAGGGACTGATTGTGTAATTTTAATTTTTATAGTTAACTCAGTTAGTGCATGTAGTTAGTACCCCCTTTCATCGTTAGTCCTTGTTACCCTTTCACTGTTAGTCCCTAAAGTAAACTGCAGTTAGTTTTATTTAATTAAAATAATTAAATTAGGTTAGAATTTAATTAGTTTAATTACTTTAATTTAAAACAGTAAAATTTGGGCATTTTTATATTTTTAGAATTGTTAACTTTTTCTTTATTTAATTTTATTTTTTCAGAATTTTTATAACTTTTATTTTTTGTCTTTTTCTATTTTCTTAGTTTTAATTAGTTTTTAATCTTTAAAAATTCATAAAAAATCCAAAAATTAATAAAAAAATATTTTTCTTTTTTGTAAAATTTTCTTTTGTCATTTAGTGTCTAGGAAAAATATAAAATTTAGTGTAGGCTTAATTTTTCTTAAATTTCAGTTTTAGACCCGTTTTTACCGGGTGCGTTTTACCGTTTCTTTTCGTTTTA
>BQNB010073563.1:0-32076 GCA_026074375.1 Tanacetum coccineum
TAATTATTATAGAAAACAATATTATTGCCCTAAGCTCATGACACCGAGGCCTTGAGATAATCAATAATCACAAGTAGTTGCCCCAACGGGTGCCTTTGCCAAACACCCGCATAGTGATTCAAATGAAGTGCGTTTGGTTACCAAAAAGTATAGGTACACCAACGGGGAGTTCAGTCCCAAATAGATCTATTCACAACATTCGCTCTTACTCCAAAAAGTAATTAACGGTTCATGATAGTAGGGTCTTAATGGCAAAAGTAAGGACTTAGGCAATAATATATCAGGATAGCATATATTTGGAAAAACACTCGTATTCATGGTTTATAACATGTATCCCCCTCGCGGATTTATGAAACATTAAAAGATTTAAAATGCGAGGCTATGAACTCACCTTAACAGGGAAAATCTGATTGATGTCAAAAGTATATCAAGTGAAAGTAACGGCCTCGTTACGCAACTTGGGGTAATATGTCAAGTCTTAGTGTGATGGTTTATGTTTCAGAACTTCATAAAGTTTAACGTATTACTTTGATTTATTAATTTATGGAAATATTGTATCACTGTTTAGGCTATCATAATCTAGAGGCCATGTAGTATCGTTTGAGGAGTCAGGGCACTTTAAATCGTAAGCCCAGCAAAATCGTTAAAACAAATACCCAAATGGAACCCCTCACATGAAATTCCCAAGTAACGTGATACGGTAAGATTTTTAAGTTTCTTCAAAAGCTAGTCGATGATAAATTACGTTAATTATATAACGTAATTAATTTATAATGCGTCGATCGATGATTAATAGTGATAAATGTATCGGGTTTTAATAAAATCAAGTTTTATAATATTAATATATATTTTTATAATTTATATAAAAATATTATATTTTTTATTTTTAATTTTTCAAAAATGGCAATAAATACCCTTGATTCATAAACTTTTACAAGTTTAGTCCTTTATATAATAAGTTTATAAATATTAAACCTTTAACTTTGAAACTTGGCAAGATAGGTCCTTATAGTTATAACTTTAGGAAAATGTCATTTTTATCCCCTCTAGTTATATATTTCAGAAAGTTACAATATATACCCCTATGCATGAAAACATTTGCAAATCAAGTCAAAAATTCGTAATTTTGATATTTTTGAAATCCAAAAGAGTTTTGCAGGTCATGGCTTATTAGAATAAGCTAAAATAATATGTTATAACGTAACAAAAGTTTAGAAAAAGGATTCGATAGCAAGAAAATCAAAACGGGTCATTTTTAGGGTTTTAATAAAAAACGCATGGGTTTGAGGATTCAAGGCTTTATCAAGGGTTCATATAAGATCTTAGGAGTCTTATGAACATTCTAAAACAGATTATGAGCTTATTGAACAAGATTATAAGCTGACTTGAGCTAAAATAGGTCGAAATGGGGTTTTTAAGTTCGTACACCTAGAAACGCCTTCAATGGCTTCTTTTTCTTGATTCTTGGCTTCAAATTTGCTGAGTTATTCCTTCTTTGATCTTCCTTGGTCTTCCTTGATCTTTTTTAAGACTCCATTTGTATGTTTGATGAGTTTGAGGTGTGATTTGAAAGAGTGGGTGTTTCGGCTATATATAGGGCTCATATGACCCTTAGTGCCCAAGTTATCTTGATGTAAAGATCAAGTGTTGTAGAGTGGTAACTAAGGAAGGCTAGTGATTAGTATTGTAGGCTATGGAGGTAGCAATGCAAGGTGGAAGGGTGTTGAGGGGTTCGATTACAATGGAGTGACAAGGAGGTGACAAGAAGACTTGGTGACCAAGGGATGTGATGGAAGTGCTTGTAAGGTGCTTGAGTGGCTGCTTGGTGACATGGTGGTGAGGTCATAGAGGTGTTAGGGAGCTAGCTTACCTTAAAAATGGGTTTAAAAAGAAATAAAGGGTGTCGGGTTGGTTTTAGTTTTGGCTTAGGGTTTAGGGTTTTAATTCGAGTTAGGGTTAGGGTTTAGGATAGTTTAAGGTTTAGGATTAAGATTAAGGTTTGGTAGATTAAGGTTTTAAGGGTTGGGATTAAGATTTAGGGTTTAGTTTTAAGTTTAAAATGAAATATGGTTTTTAGGGTTTTGTTTAGGGTTTAGGTTTTAGATTAGGGTTTAAGGATGACATAGGGTTTAGGTATTAGGGTTTAGAATGTCATGTAATTAAGTGCTCGTACCTTTGTGGTTAAAGTGTAGTCAGAAAACTAAAGTGTTTTAGGAGGTAAAAGGACCTAGTTTGGTTTTCTTGCATTATTGACTTGTACATTAGGCTTTAGAAAGTTGTAACTTGATTTAGGATAGAAAAGATATTCAAATGTTATGCATTGTACACTTGTACACATGTTTGAAGGCTTGCACATTTATTTTATATGTATACACTACATATAATTAGGGTTTTGATATAAACGTTAACGGATAAAGTCTATTTTGATATAACATTGTAAATGGTACGTTAAATGGATAATGTACTTGGTAAAAATGATATTAAGATATAGACTTGACATATTATGATGTTTACATGATATAAACATATATATAGATGGCATTGGTAGAGGTTGCGTGAGCTCGTTTACTTTAGAGATGCAAGTTACGTTGCATAATGAGATAAAGCAAAAATTTCCTTGTAAAAATGTGGTATATATATAATAGATGGATATTACAGTGCATCTAATTTAATAGATGGATAATTACAATGATGAAAATTACGGGTTGTTATATCAGATGGGCACCAAACACTACCATTGAAGTTACCTTCTTAAAGTTCACACAGATGACAATCTAGCATAACTTTTACGAAGGCTTTACCGAAAGGAAAGTTTACTCAACATGCTAAGAGCATGGGACTTCGTTTAGCTAGTAGTTTCATGTAGATCTGTGTTTAGTATTTGGATAAGGGATGTTTAAACAATTTATTTTATGATAATGATACTTGATATTTTGTTATTTTTATCTTAAATTGTGTCTTATATTTGCATGTTTAAATCCATGAATAATAATAGTTATTATTCTAAATTAATCCGTTGTCTATTAACAATATAGGAATATTGTTAAATTAAGATAATTCTGAGTGATTGGTGATATTTTAGATATTAAGGATATGTCCACCAAACTCACATGATATTCATAAGATGAATATTGGATTTCCCCAACACAAGAATATTATTTTATAGATCGTCATCATTAAGTAAATCTTGTACGTGATTTTATTTACAAAATCCTTAGACTTGAGATGCAAGTAGGGCTTGCATATGTGGATAATCCTTCTTGATCTACTCTAAGTTATCCTGAAAAATGGATAACTAATAAGGGCTATTTCAGAAGTGATTTTGAAACATGATGACTTGACACTTGTAGTCAATATATAATTTGTTCCTTCAATAGTTGAAGAATGATGCCACTGGGCCCCTCGTAGAATTAATCAGATGTGTGTATGGCCGTACCTAAAAACTCATGTAGATATGTCTCATTGATTTTCGGTAATCTTGATTAGTTACATATACGAGAAACAGAATCGTTAAATAATGGAATGACATTGATCCATATTCATTTTTAACACGGTATCGAAAACAAAGGAATTGTAAATTCATAAATCATTTGTCCGTGTCTTTATGACACTACACTCGGATACTGGGAGCATTGGCGTGTTGCTAGACGCTTACCAATGTTATTATATAATTTATACATGTCCAAGTGGGAGCTGTTGGAATATGAACAAATATAAATTATATATGTCCGGAATTTATTCGAGCCTAAAGGGACGCACACGTTAATATGTAGAATAACGTTTTAATATATTAATGTAATATATTAATTAGTGTTTAACAAACGATCGTTAAAAGTTTAACAAGAATAAATATTAGTTGTTAATAGTTAAAGGACTAATATGCAAAACCGGGAAAAAGGAAAGTTTGGTTTTTCCCACTCTTTCCTTATAGTCGGTCGAACCACCTCCTCATGAGGAGGTGGGAGACTTTACTTGCATGCCAAGTTGAGAGGAGTATATAAGGAGGTCTTAGGGTCCTTGAGAGCTCATAACTTGAATCCCAAAAATCCCTAAATCTCTCCCTTGTGCTCCTTGTGATCGACCGAACCTTACAACCCTCTAAGGGTTTCGGTTTTTGTTCTCGGGTGACGTGCGATCGAACCAAACAACCCTTTGGGTTTCGTTTGGCGATCGAACACCACAATCTTGTGGTTTTGTTCGTGTGTTGATTGATTCAAAGACGAAGGTTATCGTTTGGTTAAACACTACTAGTACTAGCATACACGTTGTTTGCTAAGAACGTATTGTGTGTGTAAACTTAGAGGGATTATTCTTTTGATCCTTGGTGGTTTTGCGTGGTGTTATACACACGCGTATATTGAAGAGGTGTAACGTTTCTTGCTAAAATGTACATATCTTCAATCCCTTGTTAATTATAAGTTCTATATGTGTTTGATCTTTCCGCTGCGTACTCGTGATATGTTTAATTGGTTAAATAAGATGTTAAATCCCAACAGTTACAACAAATTTCTAAGAGTCAACGTTCGTCAAACTCGACCGCTAGTTCCGGTTCAAACCCGTTGATGTGTCAAGAGATGATGAAAAAACAATACGAGTTAGACCGCAAGGCAAGAATGGGGGTTATCGAGCGAGAGACGAACGAGAGAATGATGTTATACCATTCTCAAAGGATTGCCGAAGACATGAAAGTGCTACAAATGGACACACGCGGGATGGATCCGGTCGACGCGACTATCATCAACGCCCAAAAGGCACGAGTCCGAGCGTTATATCCACCACCAAACTAGTCGACGCGGCTTATCGTTAACTTTATGTTTTTTTATTTTAATGTCTTTTTTCGTATTTTTTTTAATTTTTATGTAATGGTTTTTATTTTAATAATTTAATTTTAGTTATATTGTGTATTTTTATTTTTATGTAAAAGCAAAAAAAATTGGCCAACGGCACCCTATGTAGCACCGAAACGGGAACGGCAAAGGGATACGGGGACGATACGGGAACGAGAAACAGCAAAAATAAAAAAATTCAAGATACGAGAACGACATAGATACGGCAATAAAAAAATATAAAAAAATTAAAAATATATTAAAGAAAATCCAAAATAGATATATATTGATGTAAATTGTAAACTCCAAAAATACTACATGTTCCAAAGGTAATTAATTATCAATAATCAAATCATTTTCAAATTCCGATCCATCTAGTGAGAGATCGGCAAACTCCAAAAACCCTACATCTTCCATTGAATCAACAGCATCTCCACCCACATCCCACATCTTTACATCATCATTCGGATTCCTTGACAAAGTCTGAGATTATTATGGATGTAAACCAAGTCTTGAGCACGGCTTGTAGTCAACTTGTTCCTCCTAAGCGAGCACGGCTTGTAGTCAACTTGTTCCTCCTGAGCACGGCTTGTAGTCAACTTGTTCCTCCTTGTGTTTCTTGTTGTGTTTCTTGAGAAGCCATAATAGATATTCGATAGAGATGATGAGAGAGTATGTATAATCGTATATGTATATGCCCTACCGTATACCTCCTTTTCCAAGTCGTATAGAAAGTCGGTTGGGTTCCCAGCCTTTTGGAATAAAAAAGCCCATTAAAACCCAAAAGAAACGGCTTGGAAACTTCTTGGAAATCCATAAACGGCTAGGAAACTTCATAGGAAACGTTTCGAATATTAGGGAAACGGCTTGGAAACGTTTCGGGGGCGTATCCGTTCCCACCCCGTTTCCAAACGGGAACGTCAGCCTTGAAGGTGTTTCGGTGCTTCATAGACGGCACCAGATTTCTGATGCCAGCGGATACCGCATAAAATGTGGTGCCAAAAGATTTCTGGTGCCGTTGAGGTTTTTGCTGACGTGACACCACTTAGCAATTTTTGCCAAACACTACTATACCCGGCACTAACGATGTTTGAATTTTGAACTTCTTATTTGAAATCTTTAAAAAAAACGAACATACCGAACAAAAAAATTGGCTATAAGCTTTAAAAAATTTGCTGATAACAAATATGCTTGTTCGTTTGGGAAAAAAAGAAGAATGCTACAATCACACTATTTTTACAAATAAATTCTCACACCATGATGTGGCAGATGTGATGGACCAATTATCATTCAATATATTTTACCTTTCTTGTTTTCAATACCAATAATTTATTGACACATCATGGTGTGGGAATTTGTTTGTAAAAATGGTGTGATTGTAGCATTCCTCATAAGAAAAATACATATAATATCATTTTATCGTATAAAACCAAAAATGACAATTAACATAAAACTATGGGTTAATCTAAGTTAAAAATTAATAAAGCTGTTTTTGATAAAATAAATTTAAAATAGAAAAAGCTGTATGCACACGGCACCACAGAGGGAGAGACGAAAAGCTTTTACGCGCGTGGGTAGCGACTGCTCATATTTTACAGACACGTCACCCATTAACGGGCCCCACAACCACCAATATTTCCACTTTTCTCTCTCTTGCCCGAAACTGACCAACACTTTTCCTTTTTCTACTACGGGCAACCATATTTCTCCTTTGGTCAAGGGTATAATTGGGAATATGTGCTCCTGCCCGTATTCTATGGGCATGTCTTAATGTTTTGCTTTTTCATAGTCTTCATTCACCGTATCTATTTTGGATATTTACATTTTTAAGCCCTTTACTTTTTCACTACCAAATTACCAAAGTTTATCCATATGTACTCGTTATAAAATAATGAGAAAAAGAAACTCTATTGTTTTTTAAACAATGCTAGCACTAAAACTTAACTCACAACAAACTTCATTAACTTTGCTTGTAAAACCAACGACAAAAGTTACGGTAATCAAAATTTATGTTCTAAGTTCTAACAATGTGTTGTTACTTAATCAAAAGAGCAATATATTTGGTTGGTAACTATATATCTCTAACATCTACGTATTTGTTTTAAAATTTATCCAAACAACACCCTGGATATACAAAATACATACAGTATTTTTCAAGCCAACGACGTTTTACCTCATGCATTGCACTCTTTTACACTACCTTTAACTTGCACCACACCATAGTCGGAAATAATTAACTATTGTCAAAAACGCAAAATGTTAACTGTTATCCGTAAATTTGCGCGAGTATCATATTTGGTTATTAACATACGTGAAATGATTAGGATAACTGATTATATGACTAAATATGTTATTAAGAATGTTTGATAATAATTTTATTGGTTTGTGAATAAGTAAATTAATTTGTTACAACAAACAAAGTAAACAAAACACAAATACGTCAATTTAAGCTTAAAACTAGTCATCTTGTTAGTTATCCGGATTATAGTTCTTTAAAAACTTGTAAAGTAAATGACTATTGTTAAGTTATGCAAAAAACTTCATTTTTGAGTTACTGTCCAATCAACGCCTCGGCTACATAGAGCTCCTTGACACCGACCGCCCTATGTCGACCCCTCCCTGGCTCCATAGCACATGTAACCAAATTATGAAAAATGCTTCTTAATGTAATTCATTCTATTTTGAAAGCAACTTCAAACGAGTAAACACACATCTCCTCTTTTATACCTCACAAACTACCTCACACGCACTCACAAACCGAATAAATAATATAATTATACACGAAAACCAAGTGGTAACTGACTCACCATTGTGAGGCTTTTATAGCCTCACTCACGTGCTACAAACACCCCTGTTGATGGGCTCACGCGTTACAAATTGCCTCAAGATTATAAATCGTGAGCCGATACTAGCAGCCTAAACAACAAACGTAAAAACCATCTAAATTAGCTTTTATGCCTCAAGCTGAGGTGAAAAAGTGCACCATAAACTTTTCGCCGTAGGTGAAATTACATAAAATAGATCTCTCTTATGCTTGTTATACTAGGGATGAGCATGGGTTTGGAACGGAACCGATGGATCCGAGAATCGAATTTTGAGAAAAGTAGGAACCGAGAACTAAAGAAAATATATTTTTCGGTTTCGGTTCCAGTTCCAATTCCGGTTCTTTGGGTCTACCCGGATAGGAACCGATTTTCTGGAAGAAAAAAAAGACCTCATGCACTAATGAATTAAGCCAATAAAAAGCACACAAAAAATATTTTTTTAAGCATTTGCAACCATTTACGTTAAAAGCAATAACATTTAATAACTAAAGTATAAGCTCAAATAAACAATCATTCTATAGTTTCACAGGTTCAATAATTGCATAACAATCCGAAAAACAAAATAAAATAACTTCAAAATTTGTCCAAGAAAATAACTAGAACCGTTTATATTTCCACCGTTTGTTTCTCTTTATCTTTTCCGGTTAGTTTCTCTGATTGTTCTTCCATATCTTTAACGATCTCCTCGCCTTTAATAAGATCTTCAACATCATCCTAATTAATTTGCGTTCTCGACTTTCTCACCCAATCTTTGGTGCAAATCAAATCTTCAACAATCGACGTTAACAAGTGAGTTCTATAGGGGTCTAATACAAGTACACCCGTACTAAACGCCGCTTCGGATGCTTTGATAATGATAATAGTTGTTTATGTTTCAATGGATTAAAGATTAGGGTTTCAGATGTTTGGTTTGGTTTTTCTGATAGTAGGCTAGTAGGTTTTTTTTATAGTTAGTATGATTTGATTATGGGGAAAAAATTACATGTTTTTAGAATTATTGGGTATTTGGTTCCGGAATCGAGAACCGGTAAAACCAAACCGAGAACCAAAAAAATCTTAAAATCAAGAACTGGAACCAGAACCTACGGTTCTGGTCCAGTTCGGTTCTTCTTGGTTTCGGTCTAATTCTTGGTTCCGATCCGATCCTTTTATCCTTTTGCTCATCCCTATGTTAGACAAACTTTTATATTTTATAAACAACCTTTTAGCCCATAGTTTATATGTGTAGCATGTATTATTATTTTGGGTGTAATATTTCGTATTTTCAGGTCATTTTATGACGTCATTTATTTCGTCATTATTTCACTATTTATTTTCTTTTGTCTCTTGCGCGTTTATTTTTAATTCTTATTACATAGTTAAATCGCGTAAGTTAAAAATTTTCATTTAACGTATAAAACAAGAGAAATGTGATTTTTATACACTATTTCATGATATGAATAATGTTGGTTCGTTTTTAATAAAAAATTTGCGAAACATTTTAGAATCATTTATATAATATTTATCGGCTCTTAAACGAATCTTGCGGTATGTTCGTGGTACTTTGGATTATGGGTTGTAGTTATTTTTCTCATCTACTACAGATTTGGTTGCTTATTCAGATACAGATTGGGCTGGACGGCTGGTTGCCCTACTACTCGGCGTTCGACGTCAGGTTACTGTGTATTTCTTGGCAAAAACTTACTCTCTTGGTCCTCTAAGCGTCAGCCAACGCTTTCTCGTTCCAGTGCAGAGGCAGAGTATCGTGGTGTTGCCAATGTTGTTGCTGAGACTTGTTGGTTACGCAATTTACTACGCGAGTTGCATACTCCTTTATCTTCCGCTACGCTTGTCTATTGTGATAATGTTAGTGCTGTTTATTTATCCTGCAATCCGGTTCAGCATCAGCGTACGAAGCACATTGAGATTGACATACATTATGTTCGTGATTTGGTTGCGGCTGGTCAGGTTCGAGTTCTTCATGTTCCTTCCCATTATCAATATGCGGACATTTTCAATAAATGATTGCCTTCCACATTGTTTGAAGAATTTCGCACCAGTTTGAGCGTCCGGTGTCCTCCCGCTTCAACTGCGAGGGAGTGTTAGCCCGTAGTTTGTACGTGTAGCATGTATTATTATTTTGGGCTTAAGCCCACATCTAAAATAATCCTCGTAACAATATTTATTGTATCGTACCTTTATGAAATGCAAGACACGATTACACAACCAACTCGAAGGCTATAAGCGTCTTTTTATTAAACATAAAAGAAATGCTATATCTATACTTCTATACTACTATATAAAGCATTTATAATGTGGGACTCATTAAAAATTAAGATAAGGAGGTGCAATCTTGACCATCCATCTCATTTTTGGGAATCACATCATAAAGTGACATGTGTCACCTTTTGATTAAAAAATCACCTTTATTTTCAAATTGAAATATCTTTTTATCTATTTAATTTTATTTTGATCTAATTTCACCATATTTTTTAAAATTTTATGCTCTTTAATTCAACATCCATTTTGATATATTTTTATAATTTTTTTTTTACATTTTAATGGGTTTATTTTATGTTGATTTATATTTTTTTACAACTTTAATCTTAATTAAATATAAACTTGATACGTTAAAACTATATACTTTCGGAGAGAGTGTTGCCTTTTTACATGCGAGAATGATGATGTTAATATGGTGTTGCGGGAAAGTTACGGGAAACCCCAACGAACACATACATTTGTGAAACGAAATTACTAAGCGGGTAGGAAATTACGTAAAAAGTTGAGTTGGTAAATTTTTTATTGCCGCCGCTATGCGCGGGTAACCCACTATTCAAAAAATGTTTACTAAAAAGTATCCCCAGAGACATAAAAATGATGTTGGACTAAATAATTTGTATGATTTCTCCTTCATCATTTTCATTCATCATATTTACATGCTAAATAAATATATAAATTTTATTTTATAAACTTTTTCTTGGTAAATGTAACATTTCTATAAATCTCGAACACATTAAATTTGTAGATAGACCGTCTAAACTCTAAACTATTTAAAGTTGAAAAACACAATCTAAGAGTTCGTTGACCAAATTCAAGTTTATAAAACACAAGCAACCCAATACTTATAACAAAGTAAATAAATAAATAAACTTTTCACATTTTGTTTCAATAGTTCGTTAAAAGGCATGAGTTACATAATATTGGTGGTGTGTTGTACAATTTTCATAAAAATGGGGTCTACTTGAAAACCACATAATCTACTACCCCATCTCTCTATCTTTAATTTCCTTTTATATTTATTAAATTTATTTCTACATAATTTGAACTAGTCATTCTTTTATTTCTTGGATTTTATTTATTTATTCTATGACTAGTATAGACATAACTAGGTGGTGGGTACTTTTGAACTGATGAGATTATATCTCTTAAAACAGCTTGCACTCTTTTTATGTTCTTGATCTGAATCTCATAGTTACTGTTCATTAAAACCTTAAAGTTTGCATTTTTATGTTACAATTCCCAATTGGGTATCCAAATTTTCATTAAAAATTAAATCTTGTTAAGTTTTCAACTTCTTTCAAGTTAGGCCATGTGAGATAGCTGAGTTTTGAAAAATGAAATCTAGTGATGAAAAAGGTGTGGTGGAATCATGGGATGTTGTGAAATCAAAGGTTAAGAAGAAGAAGAAGAGGAATAAGAATAAAAATAAGAATGAAAAAAGTGATGAAGAAATTGGTGTTGAGGAAACTACTAGTATTGGATGTTGGAATAGGTGGAATATTATGGGTAGTTGTGTTTCTTCAAGATCTAAAGTTGATAGCTCAATCAGTGGCATAAGTGGTATATTTTGCTTTTTTTCTTTCTAGTTTTGCTTTTTATATTTATGCAAGAATGTTTGTAGAATTAGTACTTTTTTTTGTAATTGTTTCTTGCTTATTTAGTGCTTGTGATTGCACATTAGAAGAATGTTGTTTAGTATTTCATGACTTTAGCTCAATCAAGAACTTTGATTCCTGAACAAGGTTTACGCTTTAGAGTTTAGAATTTAGACCCAAATTTGTGATCAAGTTTAGGTTTGTTGCATACTACATGTGTCCCTCTAAAAGTTCGGGGACTGAAATCATAAAAAGTCAAATAAAAAAAGTCCAACTTTGACCCCGATTTTAGTGACTACATGTAGTCCCTAATAGTAAGGTGACCAAACCAAAAAAAGTCAAATAAAAAGTCTAACTTTCACCCTCGCTTATAGTGACTACATGTAGTCCCTATAAGTAAGGGGACTACAAAATTTATTTATTTATTTAAAATTTTTACTTCTTCATTGGCGGGAAAGTTTGGCGCCAGAAATCTAGGCACTACATGTAGTCCCTAAAGGCCGAATGTAGTCCCTAAAAGTAACAACAAAATTAAATCTTTTTTGATTTTTGTGTTGTTAATCTGAGGATGATGCTAAGTTTAGTGAATTTGGGTTTATCTAGTGAAAGATTCTAAATTTACTTGTCATTTTATATGGGCAAACTTCTAAACTTCTGAATTCTAGCATAAGTCTTTTTTTAACAAATGCTAAAGATCGGAGATAGTTGTTCTTAAGTTTGCGACATAATTGGTATTAGTTTCCATTTGAGAACTGTTATAGGTTTGTATGTAGGAGTCAAGTGTCACACTTTGTCCGGGGGCAAAGGTACTATATGCACTTCTTTAATGTCAAACTGGTAATGCAATAGTTTGCAGTAATGTATTTGGGGGATCTGTGGATCTGCATTTTGAAACTTATTAGTTAAGTATCGCGAATAGAAGTTGCAATAGGCAGGTTTCAATGTTTCTTAAACAATTTCTGCTTCTGAGTTCTGATTGTTAGGTCGGTGGTCAAAAAATCAGTTTCATACCAGGAGCAGAAAAACTGGTTATCAAATGACTTTTAGATCTAGTTTGAGAGACTTTTAATTTTCATTTCACAACACGTCTCTCTTTTAGAGTGTCCTTTTGGGTGATTTTATCCAATTTACTGTGTTCTATGTAGCAACAGAAAATAAATCAACAAACGATACAAGCAAAGATCAACCAACAGCTCAAATAATCTCATCAACTACGACTAGTACAGGGGAAAGCAATTCATCCACCCAAAGGTTTGAAGAGGAAATTAAAGTTGCTTCTCGCCTTCGGAAATTTGCTTTCAATGATCTCAAAATGGCAACACGAAACTTTAGACCCGAAAGTCTTCTTGGTGAAGGAGGGTTTGGTTGTGTGTTTAAAGGGTGGATCGAAGAGAATGGGACTGCACCAGTAAAGCCTGGCACAGGCCTTACCGTTGCGGTTAAGACCCTCAATCATGACGGGCTTCAAGGCCATAAAGAGTGGCTGGTGAGACATTCTCTATCTGTCTCTTTTACTCTCTTTTTTTGTTGGGGTATTGTGACTAATTTTGTTTAATATTAACTTACAAAAAATGTGTTATGGACAGGCAGAAGTAAGTTATCTAGGTGATCTCATTCATCCAAATTTGGTTAAGTTAATTGGTTACTGCATTGAAGATGATCAAAGGCTGCTAGCATATGAGTTCATGCCTCGAGGGAGCTTGGAGAATCATTTGTTTAGAAGTAAGTTTATGAACTATAAATGTCTATTCTTTATTTATTGTTGTTTTTTGAACTTAATGCATAGAAACCGATAATCATGTTAAATCCATTGTGACCATTTTCATATGTGCGTTTGTCGTAGGATCTTTGCCTCTTCCATGGTCAATAAGAATGAAAATTGCACTTGGGGCTGCAAAGGGACTTGCTTTTCTTCATGAAGAAGCAAAAAGACCCGTGATTTATCGTGATTTCAAAACCTCCAACATTTTGTTAGATGCAGTATGTAACACACGACCCATAAACATCGATCTTTTTCCTGATTATAGTTTAGGGTTTTTCGTCTTTCTAATGATATCATTTTTTTACAGGAATATAATGCAAAGCTTTCTGATTTTGGTCTTGCTAAAGATGCCCCTGAGGGTGATAAAACTCATGTATCTACTCGAGTCATGGGAACATACGGTTATGCAGCCCCTGAATATGTGATGACAGGTTTGACTTTTTAATATTTGACTTTAGTTTTTTTTTTATGGTACAATATTTATATTTGGTTCTTTTCATTAGGACATCTCACTGCAAAAAGTGATGTATATAGTTTTGGTGTCGTTTTGCTTGAAATGTTGACCGGTAGAAGGTCTATGGACAAAAACCGTCCAAACGGTGAACACAACCTTGTTGAATGGGCTCGGCCGCATTTAGGAGAAAGGAGAAGGTTTTATAAGCTAATAGACCCTCGGCTTGAGGGTCATTTCTCTATAAAGGGAGCCCAGAAAGCAGCACAGCTAGCATCACGTTGCTTGAGCCGTGACTCTAAAATCAGACCTCTAATGAGTGAAGTTGTTGAATCTTTAAAGCCACTGCCAGCCCTCAAGGACATGGCAAGCTCGTCATATTACTTCCAGACCATCCAATCTGAACGGGTCGGGTCTAGTCCAAACGGGCGAAACGGGGTCAGAGTTCAAGGAGGGTCATTTTCGAGAAACGGGTCACAACATCCAAGAAGCCTCTCAATATCAAATAGCACTCGCGCATCACCTTTTCACCAACAGCTTACTCAGAACTCACCAAAGCCGAATGAGAAACAATAGAGTAAGGTTTGTGAAGTATGCATATCATCAGTGTATGTTCCTAGTATTATTATTAATTTTTTCTTTTTTAATTTAGTTCTAATTGTCTAAAGCAGTATAAGAAACAACAGAAACAGATGTGGAATTTATGTTGTTGTGATGAATTTAATCATGGCAGTGTAATTTATGAGGAGCTGTGAAGTTCATTTCAAAAAAGTGGTTACTTTTTCAAGAAGCCCTTTGCTTTTCATTCAACATTTCTTGTTCTTGTAAAGAGCAAAAGATTGCCTTTTGGCACTTTTTATATAGATTGTTGATTGAAAACCAAGTATAATAATTTATGGGGTCGTACAACTGAACTATAGAATAAACATATCTGTCAGATGGTTTGCGAGTTTGGAGTGTTAATATTCCGGTCATGATCTTATGATTTTACAGTTTTGCTCAACAAAAAAATGTCAATCTTTCAAACACATGATCTTGATTTTACCATAGATTTTTAAAGATCTCAATCCGACCATTTTTTTTTTTTGGAACGGCAAAAGGAATTTTATTAAAAAAGGCTAGAAAGAAACTAGCAGACGAAATACACGCAAAAACGATCCAACAAACAAAGAACGAAAAGGAACAGAAAAACTCTAACGAAACGAACTCGCAAAACAACCAAAGGCTATTAGAATAAGAAAGATCCCACCATGGCGCCAACTGAATTAACTCCCATGAACGAAACCGAACACCCGAGGCATCATACCAAAAAGCGATCTAACCGGCATCCTTTGTTTGTCTCGATAAGGCATTATGAAGAAGAATAGCTTCTTTAACGTTGCCATAATAACTCCAAATCTGAAGATCGCTAGGAAAATAATCTTTCCACGAACGTAGTTGCGCGAGAGAGAACAACCCGTGTATATTTCCATTGGGGTCTCTATAGCTCCATCGTTTATCAGAATCTATCTCGTCACTAGTTAGAGGACCAATATAATCAATCCACGAAGAACCAGACTCAACAGCAATATTTAAATCATTACCCGGGGGTGTAGATGGAGGCGCAATGATGGAGTCTTTTTCAGGAGCAATAACTGGCGTAACATCCTCATTATCATCAGTGGTAACATTACCACAATCACCCTGAGAATGAACTCCAAGAATCTCACCAGCATCATCTTCCAAATTCTTTTCCATGCAATCCTTAATACACCCATCATTATACAAGACCGAATCATCACGAATCTCGCCTTCTTCAAAGGAGTCCACAAGATCACTTTCCACCCCACGAACATCCTCCTCTCGCAAAACCCGACTAGAAGGCGACACCGAATCATTGTTAACATTCTTAGGGGAATCTGAATCACAACTATCGACATCCAAATGCTCCTCATTTTCCAAACTTTCATCCAAACTAGGACCCTCTGCATCCTTCCTTTCCAGAGGATTAGACTCGGAATTGACCTCCATCGATTCAATATTGGGCGCCCAATATGCAAACTCAGTAGCGATAATACGATAAGTCCGATTACGATATGAAACTATAAAGGACTCTATCACACGATGTAAAGACTCTGTAAGGACACAAACCTTCCCATGAGACATTGGTCCATCACTTACCATATCCGTAAACACGCTGCTTCCCCACCGACCACCCAACTTCTTATAAACCTCTGGAGCCCATGATGCCAATGGCAGACCCACCAGGTCTATCCAAACACATCTTTCATCTGGAATAAAATCGTGAGAAACATCTTTGAACTCCAAAAATATCTCTTTTAACGCCTTTGAAGTCTTGACGCTTTCCACTTGATCCATAGAGTCGAATTCCAACCAAACCCAACGTCCCCCAACATATCTAAGACCAACATCATCGAATCCCTCAGAAGACATATGTTTTAGAAGCTCTGAAATGACACTTAAATCTTTAACTTTAGCAAGAATACTACGCTCCATACCATCCAAATCAATACAATCGTCTACCGAGATAGACATCACCGCTTCATTACCCGCTTCCTTATATACCTTGTTACAATCCGACACCCCCACAGATTCTGCTCCAGCATTACTTGTACCGTATTTGCCCGACATGTCCACTGATTTGTTGCCCAGGACCGCTTTAGCATACGAGTTAAAAGACTGAAAAACATTTTCGTTGATACTAACAGATTGAGAGTTCGAACCTACACTGGGTTTGCCGTCCCCAGAACGTTCCACAGGTCTATTATAAGTTCGACCATACTTCGCCACATCGGCAAATAAATGAAAACCACCCATCCATGCCGTTCTTAGATTGGAAACTAACTGATTGATATCATTAACGTTTATAAAACGTACAAAACCAAATCGATGACCCGATTTGGATCTCTTTGCAGCTATGTAAACATCGATCACCACACCCCATTTGTTACAAATATCCCAAAGATCTTGGACCGACGCATTCCATGGGATATTAGAAACAAAGATTGATGAAAACGACTTATGTTCCTCACGAAAATTAGGATGGGATTTGTTGGGAATACCTTTGTTACGTTGCTCTTGACGACGATTATTATCGAGATGATCGTTCCTTTTGCTTTCTGAATAATTATTAGATCGGTGACCTGTGCCAATTGCCATCGTTATTTAACAACAGAATAGCCAAGATCCGAAAATAGGATTGAAAACGCCTATCATCAAATAAAAATATGTGTAACCAACGGTGATGGTTGTTGGCGGTGGTAATTCACGTGTGATGATTTAGGTAACTTTGCAAACAAACAACAATATGTAAGATCTTATTATTAATTTATTTGGATGGAGGCGATGGTGGAGCAGGTGGTTACACGACAACATCTAATCTTGGTTCGAAATTGGTAGGTTCGCATTTGGATCTGGGATTTAGGTTGAATCGTTTGTTGATTGGTGATTTTGATGGAGGCGATCACATTTTTGGTCAAAATGATAATTGCTACTTATGGTACAAATTACATATCTTATGCCAGTAATTTGGTTCAACAAACAAGGAATGTGGCATCTGAGTTTTATTGTCAGTATAGATACGAGATGCACACTTATGTATTGGCTACATAGTAATCCTGTTACTCTTTTACTTTAGTAGGACATGTTTTTTTTTATGTCTGTATACTTTGAAATTTGAATGCATGTGGTGCACCACTCCTCATGGTTATTATGTATTTATGTGTACTAGTTGGTTACCCGCGCATAGCGGAGGTAATAAAAAATTTACTAACTCAAATTTTTACGTAATTTCCTACCCGCTTAGTAATTTCGTTTCACAAATGTATGTGTTCGTTGGGGTTTCCCTTAACTTTCCCGCAACACCAAATTAACATCATCATTCTCGCATGTAAAAAGACAACACTCTCTCCGAAATTATATAATTTTAACGTATCAAGTTTATATTTAATTAAGATTAAAGTTGTAAAAAATATAAATCAACATAAAATAAACCCATTAAAATGTAAAAAAAATGTGCATCAAAAATTCGTTTTTGTATCCATCCAATTCTTTTTGACTTATTGCATCAAAATTTGTATTTGCGCATCAAACTAAACAAGTTCGAAAAATTGTGCATCCAAAATTTTTTTGTACATCAAAATTTCTTTTTTTTTTGCGCATTAAAAAAAAGTAAAAAAACTCAAAAATAGAAAAACTATCTTTTACAAAATTTTATGCAATCCAACATACCTGATTTAATGGAATTTTTTTGGAATTTTTCGAGAACTTTTTTTAAAAAAGTTTTCTATTATCCTTCCCAACGAATCTTTGTCGTTGTTATTTAACCTTCCTCTATATATATATATATATATGTATAAATAAGTATGTATATATATGGAATGTATATATTATAATATAAATATAATATATACGTAAATTATATAAATATATATACGAATTTATATATATACGTATATATTTATATATATCTACGTATATATTTATATATATCTACGTATATATATATATATACGTATATATTTATATATACGTATATAACGTTATAGTAAATACGTATATATTATATATGTATATACGTATAATAATAATGTATATACTATATAAATTATATGTATAATAATATATATATATATGTAAGTATACATATATATATATTATTTATATGTTATATACAATATATATAATATAAATATGTATATACAATACTATATATAAAATATAATATATATAGATGTATATTATAAATATATATACATAAATTAATATGAGAAATATATAACATATATATAGTAATACATAATACATATACACATAACATATATATATATACCTATATATGTTATAATATATACATATATATATATATATGAGGAAGGTTAAAATAAAAAGACAAATATTTGTGAGAATGATAAAAAATAAAACTTTTTTTAATAAAGTTCCGAAAAAATTCCAAAAAATTCCATTAAATCAGGTATGTTGGAGATAAAACTTTTGTTAGAAAGAGTTTTTTCTAATATTGAGTTTTTATACGATATTTTAAGCCAAAAAATAAAATATGATTGGCGCAAAAAAAAGAAATTTTGATGCACAAAAAAATTTTGAGATGCACATATTTCTCGACTTGTTATAATTTAAATGCTCAATAAAATTTTGATGCATAAAGTCAATAGAAGTTGGGTAACAAAAACGATTTTTTTTATGCACAAAAAACCGATTAATGCACAAGATATCATAGCATACGTTTTTTTTAATAATTTATTTTCGGCAATACTACCACTTTTAGAAAAACTCCTTACAACTTTTTTCATGCACAACATACACGATCTGTAGAATTTTTGTTCAGAAATTTTTTGGTAGACTTTTTTAAAAAAATAAATCTTTTTATCATTCTCACGAATATTTGTCTTTTTATTTGATCTTTATCATATATATATATATATATATATATATATATATATATATATATATATATATATATATATATATATAATAATATTCAATAAGAAAATATAAAAAAAATGTTTTTTTGACTTGAAGGTTTTCCTGATTCGGTTGCATACTTCGATCCATTTTACAACATCGTGGTGTCTTAAGTTTTTCTGATCTATTATGTCCTTTATTGAGGCTCCTCAGCTCAGGAAGATATCCTTCGCAACTCTTGTTCTTCTGTTGCATATATATAATCCGGATCGATTGAGAAGGTTTTTATTTTGAGAAGATTGAGAAGGTTTTCAAAAACGAAAAATTTCTAATTTTGATTCACGTTTTTTAAGAGTAAAACTAATTTTAATGTGATTATAATTCAAAATGTGTAGAAAAAAATTTGAATCAATGTTAAAAATCTCTCGATTTTGCAATATATGTACAATACTGAATCATCTGTACAAATTTAATGAATCATCATCATAACTCGATTTTAACAATGATTTGTGAATAAAATTTGTGATTTATAGATACGATTCACTATTAAATGATGTTTACTTGTGAATCAAATCAAAAAACATGAATCAATTTGCTCAAACCCATATCAAAAAAATAAAATTTGTGATTTATAGATACGATTCACTATATATATATATGAATTCGGTTTTCGGTTCGGAGTGCTAAACCCATATCCAACCCGAGAACCGAATTAGTAGTTCGGTTCGGTTCGGTTTTGACGAATTCGGTTCGGTTATTAGTTCGGTTCCATTATTTTCGGTTTGGTTCGGTTTCGGTTGTTTTTCTGCTCACCCCTATTTTGAACTCGATTTCCAGTCCAATAATCAAAGTTATTATTGCAATATACATGAAAAGTCAACCATTACAACACAAGTTACTATGTTAACGTGTTACCCTCCAAGCCGCACCGCACTCCATAATTCCATACCACCACCCTCTCATCCTTGTTCACATGAATCATCAATTTTTAAATCACAGATCTACCTACACCAAAATACACTGATGACAAACTTCATTTATGGTTTTTAAGATAACAGTTGTGATTTTAATATCCTACCTTTTTATTTAACGGGTAGGTTATAAAGACCTGCCTAAATGACCATTCATGCCTCATTTTGATTTTTTGTGTTTTTTCGATTTCTTTTTCGATTTTTATAATGAGAAATACTAGAACCACAAAAATATTTACACAAAACTTTTCACAAAATGATTTGTCACATATTTATTGGTATTCTCTCTCTTACTTTTCAACTCTCTCTTGAATACATCCACTAATTTACTTGACACATCATTGTGTGGAAAATATTTTGTAAGTTTTTTGTGGTTCTATCATTACTCTTTTATAATTTTGTTTATGTTATAAAACTATAAAATAAAAAGTGCAGGAAAAAAATATAGATGTTTAACAAGTCAAAAATTACGGAACATAAACTGATAAAAAACTGTGTTGCACTGTGACAAGGAGAGAAAAGTACGAAACATTTGTATTTTTTTTCGTACTTTTTGTGGGCCAAGAAGGTAGCACCTTTATTTAAATTTCATGTAATGAAAATGTGTCTTATCATGACCGAGATACCTACAAACATAGCAAAAACTATAGGATTATAAGATATCAATCTAAATCCGATTTTGTGGGACTTAGTTAAAATTAGAAACCCAAAATTGGCAATTGTCTAAAAAATAAAGATAAAAATAGACTGCCGTTTTGCCTATAGGAGTAAATCTCAAAAAGTCTTTCGACTTCAGTTAGGAGTGGCAATTTTCATGACTGACACAAATCGGACACGAAGTTAAACAAGTTAGGGTAAAAAAACAAATCAACATGGCTAACCCAGTTAATAAACGGGTCGTGTTTGGTGTTAAGTAAATAATAAACAGGTCAACCCGTGAACCCGTTTAAATATATATAAGCTTCTAAAAATAAAATTCATATCTCGAGCTTTATGTTAGATTCGAGTTAAATGTATTTTGTTATGTACCTGATATGAGTGAATTACGATTATAATTCATATATCATTGAAATTGTCGTATAATTATTTGTATGTTATGTTTATCATTTTTTAGATCCATATATCATTTTTGCATTTAAATTTACTTAAATTGACAAACCACCAACCTTATTCACCGATTGACATATCTATCTAAATAGGTTAACCGAGTTACAAACTGGTTACACGTGTTATGTAGGTGTGAGTTAAGGTTGAGTTTTTTGACACTATTAATAAATGAGTCGTGTTTGAGCAGAAGTCATAATAACCTGTCAACCAGCGAACCCGAATAAACCAACCCGATTACCCAAACACGACTTAGAGCAACTTCCGTTATGAGAACAAATATAAAGCATACTATGACATTTATGATATATATGGGTAGGATCATGTGATCCCAATTTTACAAAGATGAAAATGACTAGTATGATAACAAGTAAGATCCAGTTTTTGGCAATGTACATGATATTTTAGGTAATGAAGAATATGTCAACATATAAGTGGGCACTCTTGTTGTCTTTTCCTAGAAACTCGCTCTTTATCAACCAAACATAAAGACCTCAAACTTTTCTATTCTCATTAGTCCCTGCTAAACCAACCAAACCATTTTGTTTCCTATATTGTGATCACCATTTCATTACCATCTTCATGGGAATACAATATACCGGAATTCCGGTTCTAGCAATCACGATAATCATCCTCGTGATTGCTCCGGTCTCCAGTTCTCGTAGCATCCACAGAATTACACTTAAAGAAAATGATCAAAGTTTCCAACCACAACATCCATGGCATATACCAACAGAAGCAGCAGCTCCTAGAGAATCAAGTAATAACGAACTTGACCCGCTTTTTGGCGTCTCACAGCGGATGATTCCAGGCGGGCCAAATCCACTTCACAATTGATTTGTAGCTTATTCATTCATTGGTGATTTTGTAGCTTTTGCAGTTTTATAGATTGTATGTTAGGTTTCTTGCTACTTGTTCAGCTCTTATATATCCATAATAGCAAATGTATAGGCTATAGCATATTACTAGAACTCGGATAATCCGAGTTATTTGTGTAACACATATTTTTTGAATTTGGTTGTAATAAAGAGATTTCACATTGCTTCTGTTCCACCCTTTGACTTCTACAGTCCTTGAATATATAAGAAGATTACTTGATATGTATCTTTTTTATTGCTAGTTACATAAAAAATTACTGTACAAAACTTGGTTCTGCTCACTTTAATTTTATGAAATTATAAGGAGTCTATTTGACTGTCAGACTCAGACAACTAAAAAAATGGCACACTTTGACGGTCAATCGGAATTCAGAAGAATTTCTGATAGACAGACCCGAAGCACAGTTTATGAACGTCGTATTAACCTTTTAATGCTCTATCTGATCACCGTTACGCGTTACAGCATTTTGACTTCTACTGTCAGTAGTTAAATATTTTTCTAAATAAGTAGGCGTATAAGCCAAAGCACACCTCGTTTTCTTGAAACTGATTGAATGTTTTTATATATAAACGTCCGGCTAACCACATAAAAATCCAGATATATAACTACAAGCAAGATAACATAATTACAGTATCAGATATGAAATAGTTTACATCAATATGAACATAAACAATACAAAAAGATCAGATAAGACATGTTAGGCATATGGTACCAAAAGATAATTATTAAGTACACACTAAAAGTCAAGCATATGGACTTATTAACTCCTAATAATGTTATATATTTCATGCTTATAGTCACATTGATTAATGCATATAACAATAACCTAACAAAAGAAGGATCTGCAATCAATAGTCAAAGTCAATAACTTCTGCTGTTTAATGGAAGACTTGAAGTTAACCATATTATTTAATAATCTGTTAGACTTTAAGTTGGATAGCGTTAAGACAATTTCAACACATATTTATCTATTGTGTATATGTCCTTTATTTGTATTTTATGTGGGACATATAGTTTTAAGACAAAGGAATCCAAGATACAAGCAACACAGAAGAAAACAAGACAATTGATGAAAGACTTGTAGCATCATATATGTTCAAGAAGTGACATTTAACAATCAAATTAAACAATTCTTCTGTTTTGAAATAGTTAATATATAAAAGAGTCCAAGAACTTTTAAACCGAAACAGCCACATGAATATAACACGAGAGAGCAATTATCGTGTTGACGAATAGGACATCATAAAAAGCATCTTTCTGGGTCTGGTTTAAAGGCTGTTGTGTAAATGCATGAATATGAATATGGGATACTATATGGTGTGCTCTAAAAATGGAAACCTTTTAGTATGGCCTAAATAGTGCGGATTTCCTAAAAAAAATTGTAATCCACCAAGTTACTGATGCATCATGAGGCCACATCAATGTTTTAAAACCCGGGTTGACCCGTCCGGTTGAACCGGTTGACCCGTGAACCGGCTCGGAGACCGGGCCGGATGTGACCGGGTTTTTGCTTGTTTGTAAACCGGTTTGAACCGCCGGTTTTTCGTTGACCCGTGTTGACCCGGTTTGATAAACCCGGCCGGGTCATGACTTTATTTAAAAAAATACTATAACAAAAACTTTTTTTCTTATAAACATTTCTAAGTTTAATTGAAAAATTGAAGTGATGATAACTAGTGCTAGTTAAAATAGAGTCAAAACTAACTTAAAACATCAACTAATATTTTTTTTATTATAGTTTATTATAACTTGTAATAATGAGTTAATTGTTTTTGCAAATCTTTGCTATAATTTTATAAATATAGAACTAAAAAACTAAAGCTAATGAGTAAAGACTCAATATTTTGTATCGGTTCAATTGAACGTAAGATAAATTATGTGATCATACAATACTACATATTAAATATATGAAAAAAATATACATATGTATAAAACCAGTTTGACCCGGCGGTTCAACCGGTTGAACCGGTCACTAAACCGGGTCAACTAAAAAACCGGGTTTTAAAACATTGTGCCACATAGTGATACACTCTTATATCAAAGGAATGGTTTCTTTTGAATTTATTATTTTGTGACAGTGATATCATGTATAGCCCGTGTTTGTCCGCGGAGGTGCAACGGGTGCGGCTTTAAAAGGTACTCACGTGCGTCTTTGGAATATCCGGAGCGTGACCCTTGTCAGGCTTAGTAGTCCGGCTATTTGTTGTATTGGGCCAGGGCCCATATGCGCATATTATGAACTAAGCCCAGTAAGCTTGGTATTCATACTATACGTCATCAAGTCCCCCCAGTCTAGTTCGCTTATTGTACGTGGTAACAATTATAGCGTGCGGTGAGCGTTGCTAGACTAGAGTTCCGTGATCATTTTTTCTTTTGTTCCTATCTTGTTCCGCGTCTTTTGCGTCGTTTTGGCAGTTTGTCGTTGGTTACGTGGGTTCTTCGTGTCCTTTCATCTTCTGCGTGATTTGACCGCCTGGGTCCCACATCCAGCTGTTATCATTATCTTTTTACTTTGTCTTTTGCACCGTTGATAAGGAGGTGTGTTGATACGTGTCATCATCTGACATTTATCCGAATTGAATATACCATGGGTATAAATAGTCGACTCGTGCTTCACTGTTTTCTTTTTTCACCTCTTTCACTTTTCCACCATTGTTGATAAACTTGAAGGTTCCTTATTTGCACAACATCTCTTATTCTAGAACTTTGTTTACATTCAGGTTAACCTCTTTGCTTCTCTTTTATTATGGGCAGTATTACATCCATTAAATGTGTTCTTAC
This sequence comes from Tanacetum coccineum, assembly GCA_026074375.1. Lineage (NCBI taxonomy): Eukaryota > Viridiplantae > Streptophyta > Magnoliopsida > Asterales > Asteraceae > Tanacetum > Tanacetum coccineum. Next base: position 24,875 of record BQNB010073563.1, read on the forward strand.
ACAAGAACATTTTGACGCTATTTGTGCAAAATATTTTGTTCCGGAGGAAGTTCATCCTCAATTGCCGAGTTCTGATGCCACTATGCATGAAAGGCCAACTGGTAAAGTTGGAATGTATACCCGGTTTTTTGATTATGCCAACTATCGTATTCCATTTTCTACCTTCTTTGTTTCTGTTCTTACTCACTTCCGCATTCCTTTCTCCCAATTGTCTGTATTTGGGTCTGCCAAGGTTTCTCATTTTGAAATCCTGTGTCGCGTTTGTAATATCAATCCCAGTGTTGGTCTGTTCCGGTATTTCTATACACACAATTATAAGAATGGTTGGTTTGGGTTTACCAAACGCCCGAACGTCCGTGCTTGTTATTCTAAGAACTTGGATTCTGTGAAGAATTGGAATGACCACTTTTTCTGGGTGGATGAGTTTGTAGTTCCTGCTAATGCTCGGTTTGGTTGGTTTTCGGGTACAAATATTGTTAAAGATCGAGCTCCCACCATATCTGAATATAATTTGGAGCATGCTAATACCCTTATTGCTCAAGCCTCTCCGTTCCTTAGGTTCCTGGAAGAATTTCTTTGCTGGGTTGGCATAAGCCGTAATTACCTTTTGAATAAAGATACTTACCCCCGATTTGAGTATGAGAACGGAGAGGGTGGGTGTTATTTTCCATATATACGTTGATTATTTGTCTTTGCTTTTTCCGTTTTTCTTGTTTATTTACTCTTTTTCCCTGTTGTCCTTTGCAGAGATGGATTTGAACGCTTTTATTCGGACCGCTGACCCCCGTAAGGTGAGGATTGTCGAGAGAGCAAGGGCTGAAAATGAGAGGCCTATCGTGACCGTGGCTAAACATCGTACCGTGACCCTACTTCCAACCTCAGTTGTTCGCCCTTCTGGAGAGTTGTCGGCTAGCATCGAAAGAGAGTTTGTTGGAGATGCAGGTGGCAGTGGTGGTGGAGATCAGGAAATTGCTTCTGTTGGTGGTCATGATAATGTTGAACCGATCGTACCTACCACGGATAATGTTGTTGCTGAGATTGAAGCACCCGGGCCCAGACGTTCAAAGAAAAAGAGGGTTACCCGCGGAAGTGAGGGTATTCCCGCTTCTTCTCATCCGCCCAAGAGATTGAGGGCTGATTATGGAACAACTGGTGGTTCCGCTGTTGGAGGTAAATCTCCTAGTGTTCTTAATAGGTTGCTTCAAGATTCTTTGCTAACGGTAGAACAGGGTGTCCCAGCTCTTCCTACCTTACCTTTTATTACTTCATCCGTGACAGCTTCACCTTTGGAAGAGGGCGGAGATCATACTGACTCCGTGACTGGTCCTTCTTTGCGAACTGTGGGCCCCTTCGTGAGGTTCGTAGTTCTATCCGATTCTTCTCATCACTCAGGTGATAAATCTGTAGATCCTAAGGTTGACTCCTTTGTCAGGTCTGTTGCTCCGGTGATGACTACGACCACCATTGTAACGACCTTTGTTTCTAGTGTTGCTGCTACAGCCACTACTTCTGTTGACGTTGGCAAGGATAAGGATGTGCCAGATCTGTCTGTTTTTGCTTGTTCTAGTTCATCTGATAAGACAGATCGCACCCTTAGCCTTTTTACAGGGAAGTTGGGTAGTGAATTTGTTGCTGGGAGCATCCGTGCAGGAGGAGATGTGGACGTTGATTTTCAAGAGATTTACATTCCTGAGTGGTCTGTGACTAAAGGTTTTGAGCTGAATGATGAATGATTATGTGCTAATATGATTGATCATTTTACTCCTCCTGCTTTCTTCAAAACTGTTCGCGGAATGGATCATGAACAGTTATTTGCTGAGTTTAATGTGTCTGCCGCACGTAATTTAAGTTTAAGTTCTGAGGTGAGAATGCGTGCTGAGTATAATATTTTGGAGAAAAAGAAGTGGAAGTCTCTTGCTAAGGAGAAAAATAATTTGCTGCAAGTGAAAGACAAGGAGATTGAGGACTGTTTAGTGCATGATATAATTCTTAAATGGAAAAGTTACTCGCTCCTTTACAAATATTTGGTCGGAGTATGATACGATTCCGCCCTTGACATTGGATCTAGGATACTGGTCGTTGATGCGACGGTCTATAATACAAATCTTTTATAACCTCCCCTAAATATAATTAAAATAAAATAACCTCTCTAATTATAAAAATTAGATATCAAATAGATATAAGAACTAAACCGTAATAGAATGGGGTTTTAATTTACTTAACACAACCATTTAATACACACACTCCCACACTATACACATATTAACTCCCAATTTTAATAAGCAAATCAAGATAACCCTACTCTTTCTAATACATCTAAACATACCTCTCTAGAATATTATAATCTCATCTACAGGTCACAATGATATATACTATTCCTCTCCACTCACACATCACCAAATCCAATAAATTAAAATATCACAGTCATATGTGTACTAATCACATCAATTAATCGACCTTTATGCACACTCTCAGTTATTAAGTTTATTAAATATACTCTATTCAAACTGTCACACTCTCACTCACTCACAATGTGTGACAAACATAAAAAAGAGACGCGCTCTCTCAGACATCACACTCTCCTCTCAATATATAGAGACTACAATATAGATATATATATATATAGAGCCTTACTCACTCATCACTTAATAAAATCACATTTGTCTTCATAAAATTATAAAAACACACAATCTTCTACTCTAAATCCATCATAAAGAAACATATAGATCTCTCACTTCTAATAGTATGAATAGAGATTATTAAGATAGTGGTAGATAATATCAGTCCTATAGGATATCCAACTATACAGATAGAGACCAACACCAACTCTCCTTCAAACCATACTTAAAATATATATCATCTCACACGCTCTCTCTACGCACACTAATCTCTCTGTGTGTATTTTATTTACTATTAGTGTAAATTTAGTGTGTATCAAGAATACTCCTATCATAGCTCGTAGACTGACACGATATATCAATTAGCTCTGACAATTCAAAATAAATTAGCACGCACTGTGTGTGTGTGTGTGTAAGCGCACTGTGTATCCAAATATTTCTCTGGTTAAATTTTGATTGGTTCTCTTAGTCTTCCAAAACATTTGTATCTAAATGATCTCTTTATAGTTTTAAATATGATGTATCGCTAATCTCTTTGTGTTACTAGATCACCCTAACATAATTGGAATTTAGTATAATATCTAAGATTCTCGCACTTAACTAATTTCTCCACTCACAAGATATACCACTCGAAATTTAGAAGACTCCACTCTTCACACTCACCCGAATCATTACCCTTCTGATAGTAGAGAATTGAGATCTTATTGTTTGGCTAAAAATAGCTAGTTACTGCGTTTTCTTCTACTATGTGATTAATTTTAGATTTTCTCTCTATCTTGGATTAGACATAAACCAAATCCCTAAACCTATACTCAAATTCCATCATACAACTTTCTCCTCTCTCTCTCGCTCGCTTTTAGATTATTTTTTTTTATGTTTCCTTCAGAGCTCTAATAATATTAATGTTTATATGACGCTTATGCTTTGTAGTGTGTGATGTCACACGCGCTCTTGGATATCTCTGGTCTTTAATTGTTGATGGATAAACGTGGCACTTGATTTGTTTATTTTTATTTTTTACTCTCTCTTTATCATGACTCGTCTCTCAATCCAGAGAGAGAGAGATAGAGAGAGAGATAGTGAGAGAGATGGGAGGTTCATTTATTATGTTAGTTGTTATTGTGGGACTTTGGTTGGGTGTGGTTTTTTATGCAGTGTTTGTGCGTCGAGTGAGTATTGTTGTGTTGTGCTTCGCGCTGACGCAGCGCACGGAGAGGCTACTCGCTCTCATCACCCTCTTGGAAGTGTCGTATTGACTTCGATTGGTGTATGGTGTGTTGCTGATGTGTGTCCAGAATAGATAGAGAGTATTGAAAAGAACTGGGAGGCGCGAGTGTAGATCTGCAGTGTAGAAATGCCTTAGGGCGTTATACTAGATGAGGGTATTTCTCGTGTGTGTTGTGCAGGATGGTTGTCTTGGTAGATGTCTAAGTGTGTGTGATGCGATGCTAAGATCTCACACAGACATATGACAAGTTTGCTGAGATGAGAGTAGTAGTACAGAGAGTAACGTAGTAGAGGATTGAGGTATCACTCCGAGATTGTTGATATTGAATAGGTGGCAGTCTGCTCCAGCCTCCGAGTACTAAAACCAAAATGCACTAATCGAGTCTAGAGCCCAGAGATCAATCTAAATCTCGTTAGGACACATTCCATTTCAAACACTTGTTGAACATCATCAAGTTCACAAGCTGTTAACAAGAGTCCTACGCAATATCCTTGTGATATTTGCCAGAACATCCGAGTGATACTATAAGTATTCACAATGAAGATGGAAATCCTGCTTGAGTCAGCATCAAACAAGCTCTTGGTAGGTGACTTGCGAGATTCTATATGAATCAAACTTGTGACAACTGGATATCGATTTGGTCCAGTAAATGAATTGACGGTTGATGAATTTTGATAAAAGCTTAAAACTCCCGATGTGTTACAAAAACGCTTTTACAAGTAATATGTCGATTGATTTTCAAATCAATTTTCTGGATTATCACTAACGTAAACCTGCAGGTTAAAACGGTGGTGACAGTATCCCAATCAACCAAAGTCGATTCATTACCACATGTTCATGCTCATTCTACAAAGACAATCTATCATGAAAGCTCAAGATTTAAAGACAAAGACTTCCGCTAACTCTGATTTGAAGCTTTCAAGATGAGGCATAGTATGAGAATGTTGGCCAAAGACACAAGATCGCAAGATGGCAAAGACGATGAAGACAATGACAAAGGCTCAAAGTCAAGATCACAAAGCATGAAGGAACAAACCTACAACTAAGAACAAAGAGAAAGACCAAGACCACATGAGCTTAACGACAAAAGCAATCTCATTGATCTCATGAAGGAGTGTCATCAATGAACTCACTTCGGGGGAGATTGTTAGCCTCAAAATATTGAGTCGAACATGAAGTTCGTCCATTATGTATGTTAGTCTCGGTCAATCAATTAGTTAACGTTGTAATAGGAAAGTATCGGGAATCTGGCTCGATAATTAAACTAATATTGTATATGTTTCGGGTTTAATCCCAAGCAAGACCCGAGCCCGGATCCTAGTTAAATATCCCGCACGTCACTTTAAGTGTCGGGGTATATATATACCTTTTCCACTTTGGAAAAGGTACAGGTTGATTTCATTATTAATATTTCATTTTCTTTCTATTCTCTCTCAACTCTCTCTCTCTCTAAAACTCTCTCTCTAGAAATCATCCCATCTCTATTTTCTAGTTCGATTCGTGTTGTGTTATATGAAGTGAAGTGTTTACGGGATCCTACAATTGGTATCAGAGCAAAGGGTGGATTCGTGGTTGATTATTGTGGTTAAACAAGATCAAATTCGTGGTTTTCTTTGTTCAAAAAACCCCACGGCTCAAAATTATTTTTTGGGCTTATTTGTTGGTTGATCGTGTTGTTTTTCTTGTTATAAATGCTAAGGAGGTTCATAAGTTGCCACTACAAGTGATTAACAAGGCTCTAGTTCGAAATCAAAGCTAATAAGGTTCGAATTTTTTTGTGTTCTTCATGGAGAGTTGCTTTGTTTTGGAAGCTTCACAAAGAAACAAGTGTTATTGTGTGTTTAATCATGTTATACTCACTTAGTATTACATGTTAGAGCTTGGTTTCGTGGTTGAAAAGCTTAATTGGATTGATTCATGCTCAATTCGTCCTAGTGTTCATTGTGGCGGTTTGACAAGCATAGGGGACAAGATCCACTTTTCAAGGAAAAAGCTAGGCAGCGGTTTGACTGGTCAAAGGCGAGTTGCTTTATATTATTTAAATATTTCACGGTGGTTTGCCTAGTAAAGTGGTGGTTTGCTACTTGTCACGGCGAGTTGAACAGGTTACAAGGCGACTTGCTTATTATATGTGCCAAAGACAAACGTTACTCTGCCAAAATTAAGAATTCATGGCGGTTTAAATATTTTATTCACGGCGAGTTAAGAAAAAAACTAGGCGGCGAGTTAAGACAAATCACACGGCGGTTTGCCAATACAAGTAGAGGTTTGAGAAAAAATAAGGCAGCGAGTTGGTCTAGTATTCGCGGCGGTTTGATTTAAATAATCGCAGCGGTTTGACATAGAAAAACCCACGGTGGTTTGCTCAAAGGAAAAGGCCAACGGTTTAATTATTTTAATACGCGGCGGTTTGGTTGATTATTTTGGTGGCGGTTTGCTTGATATTTTAAGTAAAATTCACTTGGTCAAATTCGGACTTTGGACATTTAAACGACACTTAATCAAACATAACAACTCATCAAACTAAACCATATCTTTGAACATTAAACGACTAATCAAACATCAATAAAACATTAAACAACAAACGCTCATTCATTCACGATTTTCTAGTGATTTTGTAAAATCCCGTTAAATCATTTATCGGTTTTAATCATAGACGTGTAAAATCCCGTGAACTTGAATTGCATTCATAACCACAACAACTTCAATCACATCACATCCACTTAAGATCCAACAAATCTTTTACACTTCATCATTCATAATCATTCATTCATCATGTCTACTCCAGTCAACACATCCTCAACAGATAGTCAAATGCATAACAATATCATGGCTGCTGGTTTAAAAGATCGTCCACCAATGCTTGGACCAGGAAGATAGTAGAGATAACGTTTTCTATGGTACATTGACACAAAAATAAATGGTGAGGGACTTACAAAATGCATACTATCTGGTCCCTACGTGCTATCTACTGTACTAGTTCAAGTTGTTGCTGCAACGGAAGGTAATCCTGCAGTTCCACAACATACAACTATAGAGACAGGATTGAACATGACTCTAGAGAACAAAGAACACTTTCAGACTAAAAAGGAAGCAATTTTCTTGCTTTTAACTGGTATTAGAGATGAAATCTATTCCATTGTTGATGCATGCAATATGACGAATGAGATGTGGATAACCATTGAAAGGCTACAACAGGGTGAATCATTGAACGTACAAGATATAATGACCAATTGGAGAGTCAATGGAGTCTTATTACTCCTGGTTTTACAAACTGATGAATGAGTTGACAAGGAACAACTTGCAAGTTACAACAATGCAAGTGAAAATGTTCAATTTCTTTAACAACTTCAACC
>BQNB010073564.1:0-30622 GCA_026074375.1 Tanacetum coccineum
CTAACGTCTAACGTTGTAATTAAAGAACATTTAATTATTTCGTAAAACATATTAATATAATTAATAAAAATATTAATTACATTAATAAACGTATTCTCTGCGTAAATGCGTGCGTTCCCATAGACTCAAATAATTCCCAAACATATATAATTTATATTTTATTCATATTCCAACACACTCGACTCTGATTCTTCGGTTTCTATAAGTTCGACTTTGTCAGTGGTTGCAGAAACGGGTTGACTTTCTTCCCAAGTGTTTTCGTGCAAGAAATCAGTATGATTTGTAGTAGTGTTTGCTTGAGCATTCACGTCTGATCCCCAAGGTTGCTCCCATTCTCCACCCCACTTGTTTTCTTCCATGCCATTGGCTTTGTAATCTTGGTTCAATGGAAAATCGTCTGTTGTTGTGTTTACTTGAGGATCCTCGTCTGATTCCCAAGGATGATCCCACTTTCCATCCCAATTGTTTTGTTCCACGAAACCGCCACTGGTTTTAAATTCTTGCCTCAAATTGCCCTTGTCTTCATAGCCTTGAGGACTTGAGTCATCCTCCCATGTGTTTGCGGCAATGACTTCGCTTGAACTATTAGAAATCACAGGATTGATGGTCGTTGCTGGGGCAATATAAGCGACCCTTGAGCTATTAGAAATCATAGGAAATCTCTCAAACAATGAGATCGGCTGATTCGTCTGATCCTTGTCCAACACAAAGTGAAAGTGTTTGCTCGTATAGTAATTATTTATTGGGCTGAAACCCATCCAACCGGGTAATCACTCGCATCCTTTCATGTAGTATAAATAGGAAACGATTTGTAAACATCAAATGATGATGACAGATTAAGATTTAATGAAACTTTACATTTCTGGTATATTTTGATTAGAAGTTAGATTTTCGATCCAACATTTGGCATCAGAGCTTTTGGTATTTTTAAACCAAATCATCATATACCGTTTCAGAAAATCATCACTGTGTTCTCAGTTTTGAATCTAAAGAACAAACCGCACCAATTTTTCAAGGAAAAATAGTTTGCAAATCAAACAAACACAATCTAAATCATTTCGTGTTTTATAAATCTCTGTATCAGGAGACCCCAACGATTGCCACCAAGTGAATACTCACTGGCAACAAAAGGGTTTCATCCCTGCAAACTATTATCAATATCAATAACAGGAAAATATACCCCAAAAAAATAAAAGTCTCAGGCACGGTACAAATTTCTCACATATTCAAAACAAAGAAAAACCACATAAATTGGATAACAAAAGTCATCACAAAGGGACGAAACTCAAAATCATCAAAAGAGGAACAAACACACCTTTGAGACCATATAAAGACTAATGGCATCAACATAAAGAAGTAAGTAAGCTGTCTTAGTGCCTTGCTGGTAAACAAAGAGTGAGGAATCAGTCTTGTTGTGAATAAAACCCACTCTAATGGCATAGCTAGAAAATCTTTGGAACCAAGCACGCGAAGCCTGTTTGAGACCATATAAAGACTTCTGTAAATGACAGACATAATTAGGATGTGCGGGATCCACAAAGCCAGGAGGCTAATGCATGTAAACAGTCTCGGAAAGGTGGCCATGAAGAAATGCATTTTTCACATCCAGCTGGTGAATAGGCCACACACGAGATACAACCAAATTGAGGACAGTACGAATGGTGGCCGGTTTGAAAACCGGGCTAAATGTCTCATCACAATCAATTCCTTGTTGCTGACTGCATCCATTGGCAACTAGTCATGCCTTATACCTGCTCAAAGAACCATTTGCGTGATATTTATGTTTAAAAAGCCACATTGAACGAACTACATTTACATTTTACGGTCAGGGAACAAAAACCCACTTACCATTAGTAATATGAGCGTTATATTCATCTAACATAGCATGTTTCCAGTTGGGGTCACGAAGGACATGTAAGTGGGAGTGAGGGATAGAGGAGGGAGTGGACACATGACATGCAAATTTTAGATTCTTTATAACGATGCCAACTTTAGAGCGAGTGACCATGGGGTGAGGTTGGGATGCGGTGGGCGTATGGTTTGTTTGGGTGTTGCGGCTAGCTGGAGGGTGATGACTTTGTGATGATTCGGCCTCGTTTTGAGTGGGTTGCGAGAGGGATGTAATATTTTTAGGATTGGGTTAAATGACGTGTGTGGCGGTGTTTGGGCCAAGGAATGTGGGCCCATTAGGGATGTTGGTTGTAGTGGGCTTGATTGTCTTAGTGACTGAGTTAGGCTCAGAAGGTAATAATGGTGATGTGGTGTTTGGTGTTATGAGTAAACGAAGGGAGATCGAGGACGGGTCATCTGGTGTGTCTAGGAATTGGTAGGAGGTTTGGTGTGTGGGGTTAGTCCTATAGGGAAAGACATTTTCATCAAATGCAACATGGCAAGATATGATGAATTTGTTGGTGGTGGGGTCTAGACAACGATAGCCACGATGATGTAGTGGGTATCCAAGGAAAATGCATCGGGTTGAACGGGGTTCAAGTTTATGTGGTGGATATAGGTGTGGGTAGCATAGACAACCAAATGTTCGAAGGTGGTCGTAAGATGGTGTTTTTCCAAAGAGTTTTGTAAAAGGAATTTCGTTGTTTGTGGAGGTAGAGGGTAGAATGTTGAGTAGATGTGTAGCCATGTGTAAAGCCTTAACCCAATATTGTGGTGGAAGGTTAGCTTGAAAAAGGAGGGTTCTAATAATGTTGTTAATGATGCGTATCATTCTTTCTGATTTGCCATTTTGTTGGGACGTTTTAGGGCAAGAGAATCAAAATTGGATTCCATGGGTGTTAAATATTGAGTGAAATTGGTGGTTGTCAAATTCACCACCATGGTCACATTGGAATGATTTTATTTTGGTTTTAAACTGTGTTTTAACATACATACGGAAGTGCAAAAATTTATAGAACACTTCATTTTTCTTGCGCAGTGGATAAACCCAAAGAAAGTGAGATAAATGATCCAAGAAAAGTACATAATATTTAAATTCACTGACGCTCGGAATTGGAGAAGTCCAAATATCCAAATGCACAATATCAAATAAATTCTCAACACGAGAATTGGAACTAAAAAAGGAAGTCTAGTATGTTTGCCAATTTGGCAAGCATGGCACAAAGTTGTAGACTTTGTTTTTTAGCAATCAATCATTTTATTGGAAACCTGAAAACAAAACACTTCATTCCCCGGATGTCCGAGTCTTTGGTGCCATGTAGATTGATTGGTAGACAAGAGAGTAGTAGGAGACGAAGTGGGTGGTAGGACAGGGTATAGATCTCCTTTGCTGTTACATCGGAGAAGCAAATGTCGGGTCCACAGATCCTTCACAGTAAAACCAAAAGGATCAAATTTAATAGAACAAGAATTATCAATAGTAAATTGTCTAACAGATATGAGATTTTTAATTATGTTTGGCGTGACAAGAACATTATGAAGATCTAATGGTCTATTGAGTGTTGGCAACATGCTATGTCCAGTGATGGTGACGGGAATTAAGTTACTATTACCAACAAGTATAGATGATATAATGCTTTTATTAGAAACGGAAGTGAGTTTACTTGTGTCCGAGGCAAGGTGGGATGTAGCATCCGTGTCTATATACCAACCCGAGTCACCATGATCTTGAAGCGTCATTGTGTTGAACGCTTGCGGGAGGGTAGTTGCTTGGTCAACATATGGTCCGTACACAACTTGAGGTCCCCAAGTACCAGGTAGCGGGCCGGTAGTATGAGAAGATGGGCTGGATGGGCCAAAGGCAATGGGCCGAACAGCATGGGCTTACCCTGGTGCTGGGCTTAAAACTCCTCTTGATCCAACAGGTGTAGCAGTAGGATGGTACTGAGGTGTTGGGCTGGTCCAGATAGGAGTGGGTTGTATTGGGTGTGGAATAGTACTAGGCTCAGGAGAATAACTCATTTTTAGGGGCCTAGTAGGAGATATAGTAACCTTGTGCATGACACGACCTATTGTATTGTACCATTGAGTGGCAAAAGGTCGATTGTTGTTGTTGTTGTTCCCATTTCGAGCACCAGCCGGGTGAGAGTGAACATACTTACATCGTTCGCCCAAGTTACACGAGCCACGCTGGAAGTTGCGACAAACTTAGGCGTTATTGGTGTTGGTACGACTACTTTTGTTTGTGGCAATGAAAGCAGAAGATGCGGATGAGTCGCGAGCAGATTGATGGTTGGTCTTGCGTTCAAGGCGGCTTTCTTCCAAGAGCAACATGGACTATGTTTGTGCAAAGGTTGGAGGTGGGTCTCGGTGACGAATGATACCTGCTACACCTTCATACTTATCACTTAGACCATTGATGGCATAAGTGACAAGATTTTTCTCATCGATCGGCGAGTCGATGTTAGCCAAGAGATCGGTTGTACGGTTAATCTTGTCAAAGTATTTCGTGATAGTGAGGGATCCGAGTTCTATGGTACGGAGATCATTGTCAAGCTGCATGGCCCGAGCAAATTTGTTGTCATGAAAGATATTTTTGAGATTCTTCCAAACGTCACTTGCACGAATGTTTTTCTTGAGAACACGCTAGAGAAGGGGCTTACTAATGGTACCAAAAATCCACAGCTTGACGAGAGAGTCAAGCTTTTCCCATTCTTCGGTACCCTGGTCCGCACTCGAGGTCGCGCCATCGATGAAGTTAAGGACACCAAAACTCTTACAGTGAAGGGTGAAGAGTTCATACCATGAGTAGTAGTTTAACTCGTTGAGATCTAGAACAATGGGAATGTAGGTTTTGATATTGGTGATACCAAAGGGTTTTTCATTGGTGGTTTTTTGGTGTAGTAGTGTCGTCGCCAACCATGAGATCAGATTAGGGAGGGAGGCGTGGGTAGTAATATGGAAAGGAGCGTATGAGAAAAGAGATTTTAGGGAGAGATTTTGGAAATGAGCGTATGATTGGAGAGAATTTAGGGAGCTTGTTATGGTTATCAGAATAGAGGCTCTGGTATCATATCAGAAGATATTTAGGCTTTGAATGTGTGATTTCTCATTAAACATATTAACATATATATACAAGTAACATACTAGGGTTCTCACAATATATGGGCAGAGCCCTACACAAAATACAACATGGGTTGAGTTAATATAACCACTAATAAAACTGCGGTGCCTAGGGTTTGACGGGGTAGCATTGATCGAGGCGACTCAAGGTGGCCGACAAGGTCCGAAGATCAGACTAAAAGCTTTGATACCATGTTGATGATTGAATTCCCTTGGAGGCTAAACTGTATTAATCGTTAAATACTTATAGAGCACATAGGATAAAACCGTAATGTACCAAACCCACAACTGGGAATGGGCTAAGGATCTAATATCGTCTAATACACCTTACTAATTATGTATGTCCCTAAAAAAGTGTCCAAACTTTTATTTTTGGATAGTAATTATGACCATTTCTTTTTTTCCCCTTATGAATAAAAAATTCGTTAATTACTCATTTCTAATTTATATATTAACTATGAGGATAAATTATTTTTTATCAATAAAATTAACAGTAATTACACATATAATAAATTGTTTATTTTTTGTTTGCGAACACTCTTTTTGACACAGTGGGAGTATTTGCTAACTTTTTACATATGCCTTATAACATTGTGAACACTCATTTTTTTTAAGTGAATTTTGAAACTCAAATATAAAACAAAGGCTAACTTTCGTTCGTTATCATCTGACAACTTATGTGAAGGTGCTAACGTCTCTATTCCTAGAAAGATTGTTGAAACGGTTAGTTCTCGATTGGCAAATACTTTGTATGGTTATTTTATTGGTAAACGCATTGCTTTTCCGGTTGTGGAATACTTTGTTCGAAATAACTGGGGTAAGTATGGTTTAACAAGAATAATGATGAACTCCAAAGGCTTTTTCTTCTTTCAATTCAAAACTCTTAAAGGTTTGGAAGATGTGCTTGAGAACGGGCCATGGATGATCCGTAAGAGCCCCATCATTTTGAAGAAATGGAATATGAGCACGCGCTTATGTAAGGATGAACTGTCCCGTATTCCTGTATGGGTTAAAATTCACGATGTTCCTATTCAGGCTTTTACGGAAGATGGTTTAAGTATTATTGCTTCTAAACTTGGTAAGCCTATTATGTTGGATTCCTATACCTCTTCTATGTGTATTGAGTCATGGGGTAGAAGCAGCTTTGCTCGATGTTTGATTGAAATTAATGCTGAAGATGTTCTTCAAGATAGTCTTACTATTGGTATCCCTTGTGAGGATGATGGGTTTTCTATTGAAACTGTCTCTATTGAATATGAATGGAAACCCCCTCGTTGTGACCTATGTAAGATTTTTGGTCATTCTCATGACTGTTGCCCTAAGAAGGTGTTGATTCCTAATGCTGAAACTTCTAACGTGATTACTCCAAATGTTGTTAATACTTCAACTGTTCCCACTCCTTTGGTTCAGAAGACTAATGATGGTTTCCAAACGGTGGGTAAAAAGAAGAAGAAGAAAGGTAAATCCAAGTCTAATGTTGTAGGTCCTTCGATTAAACAAAATGTTAGATATGAGCCAAAGGCTTCTACAAGTGCACCAAAGAAGACCACTACTAATGTTGGTAATGTATCTAATTCTTCTTCATTGTTGAAGAATATGGTTAACTCTCCTAATCAAGATAATATCACCTCTTCAAATTCTTTTGCTGCCCTGAATAAAGATATTGAGGATGAAGAAGAAGTTGAAAATGTTTTTGATGAAACGGCTAATCTTTTTAACTCAAAAACCGGTGGAAGATCTTCTTTCACAGCTGTTGATTAGTTTGTTTGTTAAGTCTATTATCCTAGTTCATCTAGTTGCTCAATTGATGTAAGTGTTTATGGCATGTCATAAACACTAGTTTTAAGTGTTTATCAAGCTTGTTTTAGTTTGAGGTTAATGTGGTATTTCAACCACATTCCATTTGTACTTAACAGTTTCAGTTTTAATATATTTACCGAAGTAACCCTTTACCAAAAAAAAACTCAAATATAAAACGTGGGTTATGTTTTAATGCCCTTAAAGATTTGAGGCTTTGTAGAATAACACACCTTGTACACCGTCATACGGTTGTGTCACAATTGAAGAAATAGCTTAAACTATTAATATATATGTTGTTATTGAAAACAAATACATGTAAGACTATATTATGGTCTTCATGTGCTAAACCATCTTTATAAATTTGGTTGTATTCACCTTACGAAAACCGTTAAAGCATATACCGGCTTGTATCACTTTTTTATCAAAGAAGAGTTGGTTTTATCCCACATCGATAATTGAGAGAAGATACGTTACTTTATATAGTGAGGTATGCACCAATTATTCAAGTTGACTTTGGTGTAATATGTTCCTCTTTTATATTCAGTGAGTGCATAGATACGAGTAATTTGTACACTTTTATAACTTTTTAACATGTAATAGGGTAATTTATAACTTTTTAACATGTATCATAGGGTAAGGATCCGATAAGAAGAAAACTTAACATGAGAAAAATAAGAAAATAATCATAACCACACATTTGAGATGCATTGTCTTGAGTTAGATATTCCTCTTTTATATTCAATGAGTACATAGAGACGAGTAATTTGTACACTTTTATAACTTTTTAACATGTATCATAGGATAAGGATCCGGTAAGAAGAAAACTTAACAAAAGAAAAATGAGAAATAATCATAACCACACATTTGAGATGCATTGCCTTGAGTTAGATGTTCCTATTTTATATTCAATGAGTACATAGAGACGAGTAATTTGTACACTTTTATATTTTTTTAACATGTATCATAGGGTAAGGATCCGGTAAGAAGAAAACTTAACAAAAGAAAAATGAGAAATAATCATAACCACACATTTGAGATGCATTGCCTTGAGTTAGATATTCCTCTTTTATATTCAATCAGTACACAGAGACAAGTAATTTGTACACTTTTATAACTTTTTAACATGTATCATAGGGTAAGTGATGCGGTCGTCGTAGGACGTCAACAAGAAGTTTTACAACTCCTTAGGCAGAGCACCTAACTGTTGTAGTGTAGTAAGACAAGACTCGGGGGTTGTTATCGTTCTCTAGGAGAATATGTATTACATTTAAGTTGAGTTTGGTGTATTACGTTCCTCGTGGAATGCAATGTTCTTATATTTCATAATCTAATGGTATTACATATATTGCATGAGTGATTTTTTTTTGTTTTTCCGTCTCGCTTTTTCATTGTAAAAGATTTGTAACATTTGTTAACTTTTTATTTTTGTTATGTGTTTTCGTCTCTCACTTTTCATTGTAAGAGAGTGGAAATTTGCTAACTTTTTGTACTCTTTCGCTTTTATCAAAAGAAAGAAGACTTTACAAAGAAATGTGATAGAGAGGCAAGGCATCAATTTATAGTACATCTGTCGTTAAAAGCGTTCTGTATGTATGTCCTTTCCGGATAAATGCATCTCCAGCAAAATGAACATGTAGCGATGTTAATCGGCAAGTATTTTGATATTTGTCACTCCTACCAAATTGATTTGGCCGCACTACAACTATAGTACGTAAATAAACTATATCACGATTCTTTAAGGTTGAATGCAAAAGCGGTTACTATTCAAGTTGTCAGGCTTGAATAGTGCCTGCAAATCTGAAACGGATATCATTGACTACAGCACTTGCCGATAGAGAGTTCTTTTTGGGTATGAATGTATGATTGATGCTATATGAGTATATGATTAGTTTTTGTCACCAAATTATCAGCAAATATTTCAATACCACTTTCATTGTTGGTATAGACTATAGAGTATTATTTATCACAAAATCTAATGATATTGATGCAAACAAACTCTACAGCTTACTTTTTAGGTAAAAAAAATGTGAAAATCAATGTACAACTAGTTTAATGAAGGATACTTTCTATCAATGTACAACTAGCCGCACTCACTACCTCGTCCCTAAAAAACATAAGACTGATCGACGCTCGTTGCATGTAACAGGCAAAGCTCACGCCACAATTGCAGAGAAATGACTCCTTTTCCCGATCGCTTTCAAATCAACAATCTCCCAACAACTTCCCTCCTTGAAACACTCAACCTGCCAAAAAGTCGGTCAAAAGTTAGTTAAAATATATAAGAAACACTAAATTAAGAGAAGTCTTGTTGGTTTGGTTACATACAATATCCATAACAACTTCATTTTCCTTCACTCCGCCAATTGTGTACAGTTTTTCATCCAACACGAAGGCCCCAAAATTGCCTCTAGAAATGTTCATTGGCTCAGCTTCCGCCCAATATCCCATTCGGGTATCAAAACATTCAACAGCTGGTACATACTTCTCACCGTTAAATCCACCAAGAGCGTATCTATAAAATAATTGGACAGATTTTTAGTATAAGGTATTCAGAAGACTTGCATATCCTAATCATGATGTCCAATCAGAAAGTCCAATTGATAAGCTATATATACCAAATGATTCCTTCTTCCCAGAATTGATGCAATGTTGACTAGATACAAAGTTTAACATATTATACGGGCAATCTCAAAAAAGTTTATTTATTACGGAGCCAGGTGGTCGAAAGTTCCCAACAGTGCATTTGATTGCATAAATATTCTAAATCATTTTATTCAAAATATCAGACAATGTTAAAAAAAATGAACTTTTGTCATTGTATTAACACACTAATTACTTGCATAAAATTTGGACAAAAAGCGTTTAGTCAACCCAACCGTACCAAAAATTACCCATTTCATACTTTTATGTGTTATCCAACCCACCGACCCATTCATTTTGCTACCTTTAACGAATGAATACTAAAATCTCGTCGACCATTACCAAGTACGATAACGTAGCATTTATATCAGAATAAATCATAGTAGAAATTGTTATTAATATCTAAGCCAAACTTACAGTTTCTCGTTTAGGATGACCATTGAATGACAAGCATTCTCCTATCTCAAAAGAAGTATATTTTGGAGCTATTACAAAGTGCTGGTCTTTCTAACTGCAATCCCGTGTCTTCTCCCATGGTTACCTCTCGAGCTCAACTCAGTTTAGATGACAGTACCACGCTTTTCTCTGATCCAGTAAAATATCGACAAGTAGTGAGTTCTTTACATATGAACCCTAATCTCAAGGGATTTTTTCTGTTTAACAAAAGTATGATCAATATATGCATGGCTTCTCACCGGAGAAATCATTTGGTCCTGCAGTTTAAAGGATTTATGTTATCTTCATGGTACGGTTGAACATGGTATGGTATGCTCATATGTCGTTCTTCTGGTTCTATCATTCAAGCTTTTATTGACGTGCTATGGAAAGGTAATCCCGATACTTCTCTTGAAGCTTTCTTAGATGCTGACTGGGCTGGAGATTCAGATGATCGACGGTCCACGGGGGGATTTGCTATATATCTTGGTTTAAACCTTATATCCTGGACCGCTCATAAACAACATACGGTTTCATCACGTTCCCTCTCAAAAGCTGAATACAAGCCCTTGCTGCCACCAGTTCTGAGCTTACATGGCTTCAAAGCTCTTCATCATAGAGCTTAGGTATCCGTTCATCTTTCATCTCCTACAGACTATGGTGTGACAATCATGATGCAAACATACTTGTCAGCTAACACTACAGTCGTAAGAAACAAAAAAAAAACAAAAAGTAATGTTCATCGAGTATTGTTCACCGATCACTATTCATCGGAAGTTACTATTCATCAGTAAAAAAATTTAGGTTTACAAAAAAAAGGAGGAATATTACTATGGCTATGATTTCAGCTTTCACTACGGTCGATAAAACGGCTCACAACTCTCGTAAGTTTATGTGGATGGTTCAATACCGTGTCCATCTAAAACCTTATCCGTTACCGATGATGCCATTGTTCCAAAGGAAAAACCCCAATTATCCAATTTGGGTCTCCAACGATGCCCACGTTCGTATGCTAATCATCTCTATAATCTCAGAAGCATCTTTTCGCCATGTTCAAGATACAACTTATTGTGATCTTTGGTTGTCCCTTGAAAAGGCGTATGCACCTCATTCCACATCTAGGGAAACTCTCAAAACACAACTTCTGATAATAGAGATGCATGGTGATGAAACTCCTGATACTTATTTAAATCGTGCTCAAGAATATGCCGAAGCACTCGCCGCCATCGGTGAACCTGTAAAGGATAAAGATCTCGTTATGCTTGCGGTCTCAGGTCTTCATGAAGAATATAACGGTCTTAAACTGCCCGTTAAAGTCCAACTGCATTTAGCGAGCTTCATGCACTCCTTAGTGATCATGATTATATGCGTGGAAAAACTTGTGCACCTGCTTCGTCCATCACTTCATTTTTTGCTGCAAACTACGCAGTGGGCTCACCAAGCATGCCAGAAGCTCGTCAAGCTCAACTTTCAGAGTTGACTGTTCAATTGAGTGCTCTTGGATTCCAAGTCTCACCCATCACACCATCTGGTCCACAAGTTTGGTAATACTAATATAGATTTTGATTCAAATATATTAGGCGATTTTACTTATTAAAAATGGAATTTGGGCTACTTTTGAGAGTTAACTCCGTTGAGATGTTTCCTTTTTACTACTTTTTAGCTTAAGATTAGCCGTTTGACCCATTTGACCCGCTTGAGATTAAACATAACCCAGATTGACACCTGTATACATATGAAAGGCGAAGTAGCATAATCTGTGAAAATGAAGAAAATGGTACCTTGCTTTGCATTGGGCAAGTAGGGATCTACTTCCTAATATCTAGGTCCAGATACTCCACCTCTGATGAGCATTGCCGTCCATTAGCACCACCAACGACAAAAAGTCTGTCCTTAACCGAAGCTCCAGCAACATGTATGTTTTTCCAAAATAAAGGTGGTCTTGGAACCCACTGATTCTGTGAAGGGATGAATGATTCAACTCACCACTCTTCTCCCGGGCCCAGCAAAACATGGTCTCTACACCATTACTCTTCCTCAAATAAAGTCCATCAATAAAGTATCTTTTTCGGCTGTACGAGCTTCCCCAACCATTTGGCATAGACGGCTCTTGGACTTCCCCATCACGTGGGGAGGGAGCCCTTTTGCATTTTATGATTTCTAGTTTGCTTTCCCGTACAAATAAAAGTCTGTTAAGTTTTTGCAATTCTTGTCCATTAGGAAAATCTTCAAAACTACCTTTATTTGAATCTAGATTTCAAAGTAACAATATCTTAGACTTGGTTTATTATAATGTTTAGGGTCCCGCACCTTCTGTTATCGTTTGAATGTTCGTTGATATTTTATTGGTGTGTGTTGATCATCATTCTCGTTACATGTGGATATATCATTTAGCTCAAAAATCTGATGTGTATTCTACTTTTATATCATTTGTGCAAATGGTTGAACGTCTAATTCACCATCAAAAATTAAAGAATGTTACAAACCGGATTGGGGTGGTGAGTTTCGCAATTTAGCTTCGTTTTTCTCTTCGCTAGGAATAGTTCATCAAAGTCTTGTCCTCATACAAGAATATGAGCAAAAATGGCTTTGATTGAAACGTCGCAATGCCATGTTGTGGAGACCGGTCTTACTCTTCTTGCTCAAGCATGTGTTCCTCAATGTTTTTGGCATTATGCTTTTGATACTGTGCTTTAACCTAATCAACGCATGCACTTCGTTAATTCAACAAACAAGTATCCTTTTGAAACATTTATTCAAACGGTCTCTCGGATTACTCTTTTTTCTTTCGTGTCTTTGGGTGCCTATGTTTTCCCCATCTTTGTCCGTACAATCATCACAAAATGGATTTTCGTTCCACTCCGTGTGTCTTTCTTGGCTACAGCCCCTCCCATCATGGATATCGTTGTCTTGATATCTCTACCAAGCATCTTTATATTGCTCGACATGTTCGTTTTAATGAAGCACAATTCCCTTTAATCCTTAAACACAACTTCCCTACCCCTTTCGAATACATCTCCCTTTTACTCCTCAGAATTGCACTTATGTAATTACTACTACTGACCATTCCAAGGTCCATTTTCACCACGGTTCACGATTCATCTTCCATCATCAGTTTCACATTTGAGTCCAAATTCTCAAACTTCTCCCGAGTCCTCTAATGGTCAACCATCTCCTGTATCGACTCATCGATACCAAAACCATCCTCCCCAATTCCAACATGAACCAACCTCTTTACCGTTGCAACAATCTCCGGAGTGGCGTTAAGCTATAAAAGAAAGTTAATGCTCTCATGAAAAATGGAATTGTGGTCTTTAGTACTCGTGGCTTCTAATACAAGTTGTTGATGGTATGTGTGTATTACAGTTAAAACGGGACAAGGAATGGTGCTAGCACTCGTTACAAAGATGATTGGTTACCAAATGTTTTCGGAAACATTCAGGCAATTGATTTTCAGGAGAACCTTTAGCTATGGTTGTAAGTAGACAACTATTTGACTATATTTACTCACTTTCAGTTACTAACGACTGCTACTACGCCGTTAGATATTCAGAAATGCATTTCTTCATGGAATTCAGTAAGGGCAGGTTTTATGAACAACCTCCGAGCTTTATTAATCCACAAACGACCAAATCATGTAATTTATTTCATAGTCTTTGCAAGCTACTTCCCTTTTAAGAACTGTAACTTCTTCACTAAAAAGAACCTCATTCTTTCTATATGTGATAAGTTGTTCTTCTATAGTTGTTAAACCTCTTTTATAAGTAGCTGCTATAAATTTAGTTTGATTAAGCTTAACAATTAAATCATCATACTGTTTCTTAAGAGTTTCATAGCTTTTTAGACAAGTTTGAGTGCAAGTTTTATCATTATATACCTTAGAGTCTGAAAACACATACTAGAGCCTGTTTGTCTTGAACCCTGTCTTCTGCCTATCACTAAGTCAAAACTCTCCAATCTATAGCCAACTTTGCCTTTGAAGATGTGGTCTTCTTTTTTCCTTGCTTCTTTGTTGTCTTGATATCTAAATTGGCCCTTTTTGTTTCTTTTGGTGCTCTACATTCCCTTGCAATGTGTCCATATTGTGACAGTGAAACACTTACCTTGGATTATCATACCCAGATAGTATCATTAGCATTCATGAAAATTTTCTTGTCTGTTCTCTGAAAGTACATTTTTGCCCTCATACTTAGCAGAGAGAGCTTCCACTTCAAATCCATTGCTTTCAAATCATCTTCATGAATTTGCTCTAAGTTCTGCTGTAGGAGATTAGAACCATTGGGATTCTTAACCATGAAAGTATACACAGTATTATCACTGAAGTTAGCAGTACTAACTTGAGGACAAGCAGTGTTTATATTAGGGCTAACAGTACTAACTTCATATGCAGGATTAGCAATATTAACATCATTAGTATTGTTAGTGCTTGGAGCAGTCATAAAGGCTAAGTTTTGAGCACCACTACTTGCACTAATAGATTTCTTTACACTTTGTTCAACAATTTTGAAGTTGTTGTGCAAATCATCGATGCTCATTATTTTAATTTCAGCCTTATTCATCCAGACTACAACATGAGTATTCCACTCAGGGGGCAAGCTTGTCAAAAAATTTGAATTTAAGTCTTCTTGAGTGATGACTACACCTAAAATTGCAAGCCTACTAACAATCTTCTAGAGCCTGTTAAAGATAGAGTCAAGAGACTCTATGCTTGATGCACTAAAATTTTCATATTGTTGCTTCAAAAGTGTCTTTTGTGTTTTCTTAGTGGCTTCATTACCTCCAAATCATGTTTCGATAGCAGCAAACATTGTTTTAGCATCATTGTACTGACTGAAAGTAAGTTGATGTTCATTGGGAAGAGCCATGAGTAGCAAGCTTCTTGCCTTCACATCATTCTTCTTGTTGGTCTTTTCTTTAGCAGTTACAGGTACTGACATCTTTGTAACAGAAGTACCATTCTCTTGTGTTGTTTATGGTACAGATACCCATGAGTTACCATTCTCTATGACCTCCCATAGAGCATAGTCTTGTACCTGGAAGTATTGCTTGATTCTTATCACCCACATCTCATACTCACCAAGTTTGAGTATGGGTAGCTTAGCAGTAGTATTACTAAGATGAAGAATCAAATTCCATATCTATCTAATCAAAGTTTTTCAGAACACTAGGCTTCTGAAACCACTTGTTGATCCTAACTAGATTCTTGCAACCTAGTTAAAGGTTATTTTTGAAATGAATATATTTCAGATACTATGCTAGAAACTTTGTTGATACTAAAGAGTATGCGGAATCTACTCTTTAATACTTAGAAGAATATCAATGTAATAGTAAACTATAATACAGTAGAATGAATAATGAATATAACCAAAAAACTTCAATACTATTATGATGAATAATACGAGTACTCTGTCTAGTACTAGGGTTTATAACCTTGAAGCTATGAATGTGTCTGTCTAGATCTGTTTACAACCATAACCTAGGATCTCCTTTTATACACCAATGAGTCCTTTACAAGATAACTACAAATCTTCTAAACTTCTATAAGATATCAACATATCTTCTAATTATATAGGATATACATTGAATCATTCCATACATATTACTTCACATGTCTTTGATCTTCTAGCAGTTGTAATCTTCATGCAGCAGTACTAAGTCTTCTAGCAGTATTAAGTTCAGTACTAGCAGTACTAACTTTTCTTCTGGCAGTACTAACCTAGTTAGTACTGTTAGTTATATCTTGAGCAGTATTAAGTTCTTAAACTAGAAGTACTAACTTGTGAAGATTTATTCCCAACAAAAGGTTTGATCATTTTCAAAAAGTTTAGAAGGTAAACCTCTTACAAGATTTCTATTAACCAATTTATTCATGGTTTTAAAATTTAAGTGACCTAGCTTTCTATGCCAAAGTTTAGATTCATCAGATGTGGCTTTTGCAATAAGGCAAGTTAAACCTCCTTTAGGAACTATGTTCTTTAAATCAACACTATACATATTATTCTTTCCAGGAACTCTAAGTAAAACTTGACTTTCATCAATTAACATAAAGTTTGGAGATAAAACAATACATTCAGTGTCATTAAAAAGAACACTATTCTTTTTATCACACATTTGTGAGACACTAAAGAGATTAAACTTAACTCTCTTACAAAATACACATTACCATAAAAACTAGATAACCAGTTTTAATGGTACAATTTTCCTGTGATTTTCCCTCCTTTTGGGTTACCCTCTAAAAGCCACAAAACCTCCAACTATCTCTTCATAGTCTGTAAGATAGGACATGTTTCTTGTCATGTGGCCTTGTGCATCACTATAAATCACTCCTTGATCCTGTAAATCCATTTGTGGATTGCCCTGCACATTGGATAAGAAAATTAGTTTCTTTTGGGGACCCAAGCCAATCACTTATACTTGAACTTGCCTTGTGCATCAATATAATCAAACTTCTTTAGGGTGATTGATGCACTGTTGTGTTTAGAAACATGGTCTAAAACTTTAGTCTTTGGTTTCCAAACCCAACAAGCTGAGGCCTTAACAACATTAAAATTATTTCCCTTAACAGCATTAACTACTGCTTTTAGCCTAGCAGTATTAATTTTTTTTACCACTAACAGTATTAACCCTTTGATCAATATTACTATTTTTAAATGTTGTGTTCTTATGAATGGGCCTCTTAACAGTTGAATGTGCTGTTTTAGAAAGATATGACATTGGTCTAGCAGCATTCACTGTTGTTTTTGAGTGAGCAGTATTAACTTGTCTAGCAGTATTAACTGATACTAAGCCAGACTTCATTAGTACTGCTCTTGGAACCATGTTCTTTTTAGCACAGGGGTGAGTCTTTTTAGCAAAGTTTTGATGATTCACCCTTTGAGCATTGTTCCAAACAGGTTTTACCATCCTTTGTTTTTGAAACTGTTTATGATGGTAATTGCAGTCAACCTGCAAATGATCAAAACTTCCACACACATAACAGGCCTTATTAAACATCTCAAAATTGCTTCCTAGTCTTTGAGACATCATATTGTTCCAATTTCTTTGATTGCCTCTTGGACTGTGAGTGTTTTGCCTATGTTTCTCAACTTGTTTAACAGTTTTCCTAGCAGTTTTCTCTTGTTGCTTAGGTTTGACAAACTCTATCTTAGCAATACTAGGCTTAACTGTTTTCTTCTCAGTTTTAGTTTGAGACACATTTTCTTCCTCACTATCTGACACCCAATCTTCAATAATTGGAGAATCATTAGACTTCCTAACTACCTTAGACACTTCTTCATCAGACTTTCTGTTCTCAACTACAGGCTTATTAACAAACTCATCTAAACCAGTAAAAGACAAGTCAGGTGTTGGAGGCATGAAGTTTCCTGTGTAGGGAGGTGGAACTGCATTATAGCCTAAGCCTTTCTTGCAGTTGTCAACAATCTGACTTTCTATGAGTTTGTTTAAGCTTTTAGATGCATTTTCAAATTTGTCTACATTAAATTGAATTCCATCTTTTTCTTTTTGAGCTATTTCTAGCTTCTTCCTGAGCTCTCTGATAGCTATATCTTTACATTCAATTTCAAATTTTAAGACCTTTATATCTTGTGAATAAATAGACTCATTTGCCTTATAAACTTCAAGTTTCTCTTCTACTGACTCTAATCCTGACTTATAAGCTAGAACCATTAACTCAGATTTCTTAAAATCTTTATGTAGTTGATCATATTGAGATTTAAGGGTTTCAACAGTTTTCAAACAAGATTTTGAACAATTTGAATTGTTAGATACCTCTGAGTCAGAACTTGAAGATGAGTAAGCCATAAGTGCATAATTAGGTCCTTCCTCTGCCTGATCACTCCAGTCATACCCACCAAGACCATCACATGACACCAAAGCTGTGGAAGTGGATGTTTCCATAGGCACAGTCCTTCTTATGCTTTCCTTGTTCTTGTAGTCTTGATTTCTTAGAGCTCTGCATTCTTTAGCAAAATGTCCCTTCTTGTGGCAGTTGTAGCACTCCACTTTGGACTTATTAAAGCCAACAGACTCATTTCCATTGATAGTAAGCTTCCTACCTGTATTCTTCAAAAACATTCTAGCCCTCATAGTCAACATAGCCATTTGCCATCTCAAATCCATCTCTTCCAAATCATCTGGATGGATTTGTTGTAAGTCCTCATGTACAAGTTGAGGATTATTTGGTTGACTAGCAAGGAATGCACAAATAACAGCATCACTCAAGTTGTCAATATTAGAAGCATTAACTTGAGTATTAGCAGCAGAAACTCCATTAGCAGTATTAACTGCTTGTGTAGTACTAATTGCTCCATTAGTGCTGCTATTGCTGTTATTTGAAGAGGACACAAAAGCCATGTTCTGAGTGCTTGAACTTGAACTAGACATCCCTTTGACTTCTAGTTCATACACCTTAAGGTTGTTGTAGAGACCATCTATGCTCATTGTATCCAAATCAGTTTTATTCCTCCACACAACAACATGTGTGTTCCACTCATGTGACAAACTTCTTAAAAGCTTCTGGTTCACATTTTCTTATAAAATCATTTTTCCCAAAAGCTCCAACTGACTCACAAGCTTTTGAAGCCTATCAAAGGTTTGATCAAGCATCTCTGAGCTTGGAGCAGTAAAGTTTTCATATTGCTGCTTTAAAAGATTCCTTTGGGTCTTCTTTGTAGTTGCATTCCCACCAAATCTCTTTTCTACAACTTCCATCAATAGCTTAACATCCTTAATTAAGTTAAACTTTAACAGATGTTCATTAGGAATGCCCATCATTAAAGTACTTCTAGCTTTTACCTCTAATCTTTTATGAGCCTTCTCTTCAGTAGTTGTAGGAGGCATTACTTTCTTAACACCATCCACAACTGTTGTTTTTGGTGTAGTGTTTCCATTCTCTATGACTTCTCATAGTGCATAGTCTATCATCTGGATGTATTGTTCAATTCTCATCCTCCAGATCTCAAACTCACCAGGTTTGAGCATGGAAACTTTGGATGCAGCCACCATGTGTGTAGAATCTTGATCCATATCTTCTAGCAAAGTTTCTCAAAGCAACAAGCTCTGATACCACTTGTTGTCCCAGTTGTAGGATACCTCTTGTTGGATCCCACTTTAATAGATAGAATTCCTTAAGCTTGTTTAAGGTTTACACAACTATAGTAGAAACTTTGTTAAGTGTATTAAAGATTATGCGGAATCTAATCTTTAATATTAGAAGAATTCTTAATGAAACAGTAACACAAGATCACAATTCAACAAACAATAAAAGCACCAATATTATTAAGAACAACACGAATACTCTCCTAGTATCAGGGTTACAAAACCTTGAAGCTATGAATAACACTTATCAAATCAAAAAAACACATTAAACTCTATACCCTAGGACCTCCTTTTATACACCAAGGAGTCCTAATCGATTTACAATATATTCTTAAGACTTAGAATATTATCTATGATCTATTCTATAAATAACTAATACTTATTATGTAAGTAACCTTGATCTCCAAACAATCTTTATCCTTTCTTCTGTTTTTATCCTTTCTCTGATAGTAGAAACTCTTTCTGCAGTCTTAATCTTTAAGCAATAGTAACTTATACACCAGCAACATTAACTGAGCACAAGAAGTAGTAACTACTTAGAATATTTTCTTCAATCTTCACCAGCAGTACTAACTTTACACAAGCAGTACTAATATATACTAACAATAGTAACTGTAAACTAGCAGTACTAACTTTATACTAGCAGCACTAACTACTTAGCATATTTTTCATTAAAGTTAATGAACATCACTAACTTTAGCTTAGCAGCAGTAACACAAACCTAAGCAGCAGTAACTCTAAGATCATCAAGAAGTCTTTTAATCCCAACACGAATCCCAATTGGTATAAAGGGAGAGCTCATTTCTTGATATAGAGGACACAACACCTTTCCGGACCATACTTTATATTCTCCACATTTATCTCACACTCATTGCACTTATTCTCACACCGGAGTTGGTCCCGGACTCACACCCCGGGGCGAGCTAACGGTGTCCTTTCTTATTTTTAGCTAAGAGATGAAGGACTGTGCTCTGGAGGAACCAAGTTGAACTCGATCTTTACTACCGCTGAGGTCACTTTTATCAAGCTCAAGCAGCCCACGTAAATTTACCTTAATATTTGGCGCCATCTATGGGACCCGACATCCCAATCTACCCAAAAGAAGTGAACCGAAGGAGGAATGGTTGACTCGCAGCCTATGGAGGAGGAATTTCAGGGAGTGGCGACAAGGGACGCAGGAACAGAAACCTATGAGGGACCTACCAAACCAGTCTTACAAACGTAAAAAACCCCTTCTCGGCCTTCATCAAAGAAAACATTGATGTATTAAGAACCATGATAAAAGAGAATGACCAGGAAGCCAAGATGAAAGCCACACCAAGAAAACTTTCCTATGCCGATTCTGACAAAGAAGCTCCGGTCGGGTCACTAGCCAAAGGATTTTTCGATCGATTTTCTCTCGAATCCTCCAACACATCCGATACTCATAATGAAACTCGCTCTACCATTAAAAGTCAGAAGACTCCCTCCAAGAATACAGAGCCGACACACTTAAGAAGGTCAAGAAGGATGGAAAACCGGAGCACAACCAAGGAAAAGGCAAGAAGAGAAAGGTCCAAGTCTAGGAGAAAGAGGTCCGGACACCAAGAGACTAGCTCAGACTCCGAATATGAAGAAGGTTCGGATGACGCTTTTAAAGACCTGAATTCACCCTACAAAAGGCCTAAACCCACTCCTTTTACCCAAAGAATCACTCATTTCAAATATCATAAGAGGTCAAAACTTCCCCGAAACATCAGGGTATATGAAGGAAATAAATATCCGGATGACCATTTAGGTATCTTTTCTGCAGCGGGAGAGCAAGAAGAATGGCCGATGCCTATTTAGTGCAAAATGGTCTATCAAACCCTAGGAGGAGCGACACAAAACTGGTTCGACGGCCTGGATCCTAAGAGTGTAGACAGTTTCGAGGAGCTAAGTTAGAAGTTCTTGGAAGAATTTTCACAACAAAAAAGATATGCTAAAGACCCCATAAAAATTAACGGCATCAAAAGACGGCAGAATAAGGGTTTGCAAGCTTTCATGGACCGGTTTAAATCTGAAAGCTCACATATAAAGGGAGTCCCTCCTGTCCTACGTATCCCAGCCTTCATGCATGGTCATAGTCATCCAGAACTTGCCAAGAAGCTCAATGACAAAATACCTAAAACGGTGGACGAAATGTTCGAAATGGTCAGAGCCTTCATTAGGGGAGAAATGGTCGGTGGATTGGCATAAATGGTCCATCCTTCTCAAGGAGACAAAGGATATGTTCATCCGGCATGGACCCGAGGACCTAAAAGAGCCAGAAACAGGGGGCCCAAGGGAAGCACGAAGGAATATAGAGGTGTACACTCCTTATCCCAGAAAAGATACTTTCACCTCGCTTACCAAGACTCCAAAAGAAATCCTCGCCATGGAAAGCGTAAGCTTCCCAGAACCACAGCCTTTGATCGGAACTCCCGAAAAGCAAAACTTGAATAAGTTCTGTGACTACCATGGGGACAGAGGCCACAACACTAACGACAGTTATCAGTTGAAGAAGCAAATAGAGGAAGCTGTGGCCTCAGGAAAATTGGCTCATCTAGTGAAAGACATCCGCTGAAACAACTAGCGGAATGGGAACCAGGGAAGGAACAGTGTGAAGGTCATAAACATGATAAGGGTAGAAGGAAGGCGCAAGAGACCTTTTGAAGAAGGAAGGTCCGACATGATAGACGACCTCACCTTCCCAGCAATCCCCCAGAGTCAATTAACGGACAAACCCATCATAATAGAAGGAATAATATAAGGAAATCAAGTCCGAATGATCCTTGTTGACGGTAGAAGTTAGTCAGAAATCATATATGAATACTGCTTCAGAAACCTTGATGTCAGCATCTGGTCGAGACTCCGAAGGTGCAAGGCTCTGATGACAGGTTTTTCGAGAGAAACATATCACCCCCTAGGGGTAATAGACCTTCGAGTAACAATAGTAAGGGAAAGAAGAAGTAAGACGGTGCTTATGAAGTTTGCAATAGTAAAGTGTCGTTCGCCATACAACATCATAATAGGAAGGATCAGAATGAGAAGCCTCAGAGTAGTAGGTTCTACCATCCACTCCATGATCAAATTCCCCACTAACCAAGGAGTCATAACAATGGAAACTAGTAGAAAGAATCTATGAGAATGCAAACACCTAGAGAGGGTGCAAGGTTTATGGAAGGAGGTACAATGGCGTCAACGTGAAGAGCAAATATCCAGGATATGGGAGCAAGTAATTCTAAGATCAAAAAGTAACCCCGGAAGATGGCATGCTTCGGATCCAATGTAATTTGGAAAAACGCAGAGCAAAAAGGGCACATAAGAAGTATTCACCATCAGCCAGGAACATCCAGACCAGTACGTGATGATGGAAGCCACATTGACAACCAAATGTAAGCAACTACTGGCAGACGTTATGCGAGAAAACATGGAGGTATTGGCATGGACCGGATCAGAAAGAAAAATTGTTCCACGATTCGTCATGGAGCATAAATTAAAAATATACCCCCTTGTCGAACATGTAGTTCATAAGAGGCGACCCGTAGCACCTAAGGGAAGACTGACATTGAAAGAAAAGGTGTCCCGTTGGTTAGGGGAAGGACTAATTAGAAGGGTTCTACACCCCGAGTGGATCACCAATGCGATACCAATCAAACTAACAAATGGAACCTGGAAAGTACAGATGGATTACTCTGGTCTTAACAAAGCATGTGCCAAGGACGTGTATCCCCTTCTAGAGGAAGGAGAAGAGCTAGCATCTTTAATGGGATATCCATACAAAGGTTTCCTTCAACTTCCAAAAGAATACAACCAAATAAGAATGGCGGAAGAAGACGAAGAAAAGATTGGATTTCATACGGAAGAAGGAGTATATTGTTTCACTCATATGCCGAAATAATTAAAGAACTCCGCTGCTACACTTCAGAGGATGATGGAAAAGTTCTTAACCGATCAAAGAGGATGGAACGTGAAAATATACTTAGAAGAAATAGTAATAAAAAGAAAAAGTGAGCCGGACCTGGTTCAAGATGTAAAAAAACACCAAGAAAGCTAAATAGGGTAAACATCAAGATTGATCCGGCCATGTCCTCGTTCGGGGTGAAAGAAAGAAGGTTTCTCGGCTATATAGTAACAGAAGAAGGACTAAGGGCAGATCCAGGAAGAATACAGGCAATCATCCTAAGCCCCACCCCAAGAAGTCCAAATCAAATACGAAGCTTATTCCTGCAACTAACAGCCATTAGCAAGTTCATTTTGAAGCTTGCGGAGCTGAAGCACCCCCTACGTGAGGCCTGAACAAGAATGGAGACAACAAAAGGACCTGGCTGGACGAACGAAGCTAAAGAAGCTTTCCGAAGGATCAAAAGGAAATCAGGCAAGTTACCAACATTGGCCATCCCAAAAGAAGGAGAAGATCTAATGTTATGTCTACGGCAAAGAAACAAGACAATAAGCTCTGTGCTATTGGTAGAGAGGGAGGGAACCCAGATACCCATTTCCTATGTAAGCCGACTGCTGCAAGGAATGGAAATATGCTACACCTTAACAGAAAAAGGGTGCAAGCACTAATTCACACAGCAAGATCCCTAAGAACAGTCTTTAGAAAGCATAAGGTTAAAGTGGTAACCAATGGACCAATGGAAGAAACACTAAAGATTTCCAGAAGAGAAGGACGATTAGGAAAATGGGCTACCGAGATACCATACGACATCTCGTACGTCCAAAGAAAGGAGGTTGAAGGGTCAGTGATAAGGAAGTTCTTTAGTCATGGAGAGCAAGTTGAAAAGATACCAAATGCAAACAAAGAGGGAACGCTCAACCTAAGCATGGAACTCTACACAAAATCAAATCCGATGACAAGGGCCTAGAAATTATACCTAGACAAAGAAGCAATTAAAGAAGGTTCGGGCATCAGAATTATCATGGTCAGCCTCAAAGAAAGATGTATTCGTATGCCATCCGGTTAAAGTTTAAAGCATCCAACTATGCCATGGATCGTGAAGCACTATTGGCAGGACTAGCGGCCTCTGCTAATCAAGGTATGAAGGACTTTCATGTCTTCATTGATTCATTAACATTGGTTGCTCAGGTAGAAGGCAACCATACGCCAACAACGGAACATGAGAGAAGGTACAAAAAGGAAATTATGGATGCAACGATCCCATTCCACAGGTTCCGAATCACACATCTCCCAAAAATCTTGAACCTAAAAGCAGAAGTGTTAATAGGGTTGGCAACCATAAACCTAGAATACCTCAACCAGGAAGTATCGGTAGGTATCCAAACAAGACCATCGGTAGAAGAGACAAGCAGCAACAAGAAAGGGAAAACAACAAACAATGCACCAAGAACAAAACTAAACTTCAACCATGAAGCTAGTGGGAGTAACTAAATGGACTTGTAATCGTAGCATATGTCTAATAGCACTATGTAACCCATCTGAGGTAGCCATTTTCAAAGTGTTAGCTCACCTCAAAGGGCCCTTCTATTTTTATATTTAAGTATTTGATCTTTACCTTAGCATGATAAAGTCAAATTCTGTTGGATAAGTAACAATGATGCAAACATGAAGCATGGTAAGCTCCGGATGGCTCGCTACCTCCGGATATTAGTAAAGGAACACACTTACCCTATAAACACGAAATACATATGGGAAGGCAAAGTTAAAATACAAAAACTTTAGCATAAGGCCGGAGGAAGAGACACAGTGATCCCTCCTTCCGAGCAAGGGACTCCGATGAACAACAACGTCGTGGAGAGAACATATAACAACAAGGGAGGAAGGAAACACAAGAAACTTGTAATGTGTACGAACATAGCTAATAAACATTTGCTCCGATATATGAGGTGGTCCGGATGTAATCGTCGAGACCATACAAAAAACATATAGCAGGAGCAAACATAAGGCGTTTTGGGGCATAAACCAATGCTAAAGTGCTAGATACGAACGTATAAACATTACAAACAAGCTATGAGAAACAAACCAGCGTACCAAAGAGTGGATTATATTAAAAGGGAAATTATATTACAAAGTACCTATTACAAGCCGAACGAAGGCGACAAAGAAAGTAAAACAATACTTAACGAGCCGGTAACCAGACAAGTTCAAGGGCTAGGCATAATAGCATGATGTCTGCTTCAGAAAGAAATATACAACCCATTGAACCTACAAAGGATTGACCAGCTATACTAAAGGTCCCAGGGGGAAGCCATTCGGCTTAGGGCGGGTGGCATGGCTCAGGATCCGCTGGATGGACAGCAACACATCTACAGTTAGTTTGCCCCAAGCTCGGAGCAACAAGTGTTCTCCGGCATACCACGCGCCCCTCCCCTAACAGAAAATGGACTTATAAATAAAAGATAAGAAAAAAGGGAAAGGAAAAACTAAGTCTAAACTCTGGAGGAGCTAATAATAACCTCTTCGCCAGCAACAGAAGAGGGAATCAAAACATCACCTTTCCCATCAGCGAAAAGGGCCACCACAACATTAGTAGGGCTAGAGGAAATACGCTCTGACTCTACCGCCGCCACTTTAACGACATCATCCAAAATACGAGAAACCCCCTGCACAAAGACACCTCCAGACTTGGAAGGAACAACACTATCAGCCATCTCAAGGTCCGACCCATCAACCACAACATACACCTGATCCTCATTCCGCTCCGAAGCAACAACAGAGGAAGCAGGGACAACATTAACAGACAGCTCCAAGGATTTGGAAACAGGTGTCACAGTCGACTCCTTTGCAATAGGAGGAGAGGCACGAGTATCCCTTAGAGTGGGGACGTGGTCCGGACAAGCCAATTTCTCAAATTCAAGCTGAAGGATAACCGATAGAGGTTCAGTCGCATGCTTAGAAATCTTGTTAAGAAAGGCATAGTCAGTTTAAGCAACAAGGGAGGAGGCTTCAACAAGCCTATCCTGTGCACCAGGCATGAAATTAACCATATTCTTCAGCACAACAACAAACTCATCCTTAGTCCGATGCATACTCAATCCACGCTCAAATCTAGCACTGGCAGCCAAAGACAAGAGTTCACCTTGAACTCTACTAAACTCATCCGAAGCAAGAAACTTCCGGACGAAACCCTAGAATTGGCCCCAGAAGAAGGAAGAAAATTCTGGAGGAGTAGCCTTCAACCGCAGAATCTCCTCATCCTTTTCAGCTTCAAGAATAGTAGCTTGATTAAGAGCGGCGGAAAGACGAGCCACCTCAGAATGCAAATTATCTAGACTTTTAGTAAGGGACTTAATCTTTTCTTTCTCTCCTTCCCCTTGGCCTTGGACTTGGAAAAAGAAGCATCAGAGGTAGCAAGCTTATCATTAAGTCCAGAAACCTTCTTCTTCAATGTAGAAACTTGAAGTTCCAACACAGTCAAGCTAGCAACCTTCTCCTCATAACCCTTCAGCTTGGAATCTGTTGATAACACGAACTCATGATGTGATTGATTCAACCCATGATAGCGAGCAAGAAGCTCACCACTATGCGACATTATCATACAGTGCAACACACTCATCTTTGCAGTCAATGGATCATCAGATAAACTCTCAACACGGACCATCTCTCCTTGTGTGGGAAACTGATCAACAATAGTCTTGAAAACATCAGGATCATTAAAAACCTCCTTCGTTAGAACTCTTAAAGTAGGTTAGTATGGGGCATCCCACTCCTCTCGAGTAAACTCATAATTTCCAGCAACACAATCCTCAAGATAAGTGGCATAATAAGGACAAGTGGAAAAGGGGAAGAAGTCCATATGAATAGCACCGTCGAAAACATCCCTAAATGAGGGAGCAAGTCCGATGGACAATCTCGACTGACTTACACCACCAGAGGGTGCAGCAGCATCATTAAACATAATACCCTTACCCCGAGAATCTGTAAAATAAAAACACAATAAGATAAAAAAAGACAGGCAAGAAAAATTTAGAAATAAAAAATAATTACCTCGGGCGTTAGAGCCTTCAGCGGCAGGAGCAGTGGAGCTTCGACCCTGGTTCCCTGAAGGATGGATCACAGTAGCAGAACGAAGAGGGGTAACCAACGGAATCTCAACACAAGCATCATCATCACCATCACTCTCATCATCAGAGTCACCTACAAATAAACTAGGCCGATTAGTACTACCAGACGATTGAGCCAAGGCAGACCTAGTAAGCTTAGCAACATGGCTTAAAGCGGCACCAAAGTAAAGCCTTATGCCTTCTGGTAGAAGCTTCAACCTAGCAACAATCTTGAAACAAGGGTTCCAAAGCAAGATCCTCCAGAGCAGGTTTAGGAATAACAGCATCGGTCGCAACAGGAGGAGTGTAATAAAAGGGAAGCCTTTGAAGGGTTGGCCTAACATCCAAATGGGGCTCCTCTTAGACCTCAGCACCGGTCCACTCAGGAAGGCAGAGAAAATCGTGAATTCCCATAACTGCAAAAAAGAAAAACAACAATAAATGCAAGCAACAGAAGCCAAAAGATATAACACAAATAGTTCAACCCACCCCCGTACCATTTCCATCAGCACCTCGAAGCACCGAATCACAAATAGACACACCCAACATCAACGTCAACCCAGATAAAACTAACACACCCTCAGGCATATCCCTCAGCTTTACAACATGAGCGCTCAGATGGCGCACATTAGCCATGTTAAAAGAACCAGCATCAGGTCTTGGATCGTCAATAGCTACATCCGGATGTCTCCAAACCATAGCATTCAGAATAGCCCGCTGATCAATAAAAAAGAAGCCACTCTTCTAATGCTTCATGCAAGATACAGACCGGAGAAGGGGCACGTCGCTTGGCAAATTAAAACCAATCACCTTGTTTGCACAAAGTCTGGAAAACCCTAAACAAGGTCACTGCCGACTCTATCTACAAAGATAGACACAACACCTCAAAGGTAATGACCTTATTAAGACCAAGAGGACCCAACTGAGAGAAGTGAACCCTGTAATGTTTGATGAGGGCCAGAAGGAACGATGAAAAAGGAATTCGAGCACCAGAAAAATCAAACATCCGATGATAAATACCAATGGCATCATCCGGAAGCTCGGACATCGCAAATTCTTCAGAGGGCGGTCGAGGGTGAAGATCGCGAGGAATCTTATATTTAATGATTAAATCATTCAGATCATCTTGGGTGAGTCGAGAATGGTACAGATCCATATCCTTTTTAGCCATAATTGAAAAAGTAAGAAGGAAAGAAAAAGGTACATAGGAAAGGGAAAAGTCCGGAGCAAAGTAAGCAGCGGCAGAAAACAAAAACGATTGCTCTAGAAATAGTGTGTTTTTACTATAGCAAGGATAAAGTGAAAAGTAAAAAGCAGGCTGCTATTTATAGGAAAAGAAGGAAAGGGCGCGACGGTTGGAAAGTTATCACATGACACGTTGGAAAGAAAATATGTGGACAAAAAACAAGCCACATCTGCAAAAGCAGAAACATTAATAACATAAGGCACATTGAAGTCTAGCACTGACAAGCTAGCTTGGCAAATACTATATTGAGGGTACATGATGAGGTATAGTCTCCCTCAGAACATCCAAAGGATAAAACTGGCTTAGATGCTTCTGCCAAACTAACACGGGCTAAACTAAACAAACGCTCCAGAGATGCTGACTTGTCGAAGGACAACTCAGGTCCGAAGTCACCATAAGAATTTCGGAGAAGCTGGTATCTCGAAGGACATATCAGGTCTGAATTTATTAACTCCGTCTTAATGCAGCAATATCAAAGGATAATCAAACAAATGTACAATCCTTGTGAAGGACCATTGTCCTTGAAGGGACACGTAGCCGACAAGTTGTACCAAGAGAGAGCCCCACGGTTATGTCTTGTAGCAAATCCCAATTGGTATAAAGGGAGAACTCATTTCCTTGAGACGGAGGACACAAAACCTTTCTGGGCCATACTTTATATTCTTCGCATTTATCTCACAATCATTGTACTTACTCTCACGCCGGAGTTGGTCCTGGACTCACACCCCGGGGCGAGCTAACAGTGTTCTTTCTTATTTTCAGCTAGGAGACGAAGGACTATGCTCCGGAGGAACCAAGTTGAACTCGATCTTTACTACCATTGAGGTCACTTTTATCAAGCTTAAGCAGCCCACGTAAATTTACCTCAATAATTACGATGCATTCAAATAACCAAAAATCCAAATCCTAAACTATTATAGACCATAATAGTTTTAAATATCTGGAGATAATAAAGATTACTGAAACTAAACAAACACAATCACTCAGAGCCACCAAGAGGAGCAGGGCCAAATCGGTAGTCATAACCCGGCGGCATGCGGCCAGTGTAACCATAAAGAGGGTAGTCGGCCTCATGCCCGAGAAATGGGTCGATCTGAAGATGGGGGTCCAAGTTGTCGTGGGTGGACAAGTACAGGAAATGGCAGACTATGTGATTATACATCCAGTTAGCTTGCTCTTCCTATCGTTCCATCCATGTATTAAGTTGCCTCCAACGCTCATCCTGTTGGTCCATCCACCGTGTTTGGCGAATCTTCCAATCGCCCTGGCTCATGTTTCGATACACCTCGGCAGAACCAGCAGCCTCCTCATTAGCTGCCTCTTCGACCTCATCATCTTCCCTGACCTAACGTGTTGCGAGCAAACATCACGTCCCTGTACCAAGATCCATCATAATCCCTATAGCAATTAAAGAATTCTTTTTCAAAACATGTTCCCGAGGCTCAACACTCAAGGCATCTATCATCAAATTAGTCAATAACCCAAAAGACTTAGCGATCTTGGTCACAAACATACCACCAACAAGCAGATCCTTCTACTTAACCTTTTCTAGATAACGGGCCAACCAATAGGGAATGTTACAAGTGACCCCTTCGCCATAAATGCAATAGAGGAAGAATAGATCTAGCGAGGTGGTTCTTTAGATGGATTCCTTCCTATTGATATGGTGGTTGCGATGCAACGATGAGCTAGCTTAACCCTCGGATCTCAAACCTTTTTTATAGCCATTCCTCTTATAACAAAATCATCATTACCAATGTATAGCCAGAATTACATCAACACATGCTCATCCTTTATAGTTTCTCCTCTACGCAACCCATTCATCGTGCTAGATAACCTAGACTGCTCCTCAGAATACAATCCAACCCTCCATCCAAAATCCAAAAGTGACATCTTCCTTGGTTCTCCTCCTAAACTAAACAAAATACCCTCAAAATTGGGATCATACCTACAAGCAACAGAGCTGAATTTGAAAGAGGCAAAGAATTCCCACACTAGCTCATGGAAGACTAGTTCATCCATTTAAAATAGGTTTGCCCATTAAGGTCCAGTGAAGGCATTGGTGTTGATGCTATCAAATATGTTTTTAGCGAGACCATGAGTGGTAAGGAAGGCCCAGTCAATGACACTTTCTGGATGAATTGGGTGCCTCGAGAAAGTATCATAGTAGCCTTGGTGGGTGTCATTGTCAAAAACTCCAAATTTACAAACTTTGTCTTTAATAGTAGGCTCTTGGGAGCTAGAGGCGTGTCCCCTAGTGCCTTTTCCAGTCCTAGCACGCTTGCTCATTGCGTATATCAAAGCTAAAATAAAAGCGGATCGAGATTAGAGTGGTGATTTCAACTGATAGTTGATCAGTGTCTCCAAACGACGTCAGGATTT